>CAUYQU010052161.1:0-41682 GCA_963574635.1 Cheracebus regulus
GATGATAGACTGGACAGGGAAAATGTGGCACATATACACCATGGAATATTATGCAGCCATAAAAAACAATGAGTTCGTGTCCTTTGTAGGGACATGGATGAACCTGGAAACCATCATTCTCAGCAAACTGACACAAGAACACAAAATCAAACATCACATGTTCTCACTTATAGGTGAGTGTTGAACAATGAGAACACATGGACACAGGGAGGGGAGCACTATACACTGAGGTCTGTTGGGGGAAATAGGGGAGGGACAGTGGGGGGTGGGGAGTTGGGGGAGATAGCATGGGGAGAAATGCCAGATGTAGGTGAAGGGGAGGAAGGCAACAAATCACACCTATGCAACAATATTGCATGTTTTTCACATGTACCCCAAAACCTAAAATGCAATGAAAAATAAAATTAAAAAAAATAAAATAAAATATGTATTAAGTTCATTTAAAATTATAAAAAATTCATTACATGTTAAATTAAGTAACATAGTTTATGAAATTTAACATCATTTCCCAATATACAAGTAATTTTAGTGAAAAAAGTGCAAGTTTTACATTTTTGAAATATCTTTACTATCTAGTTAAATAGAAGACAGCTGCTTTCTCATATCCGCTTCTACATTCGATTTGCTAGAATACGTTATTTTGGTTGAAATATGTAAAGAAAATCCAGCCTCACACAGTTATATAGTTGGAAAGGAGAAAGTAACTTGAATATACATTTTAAAATAAAGAATGTAACTGGAATGTTTGCAATTCAATAGATAAGTGCTTGAGTATATGAATATCCTATTTCATGATGGGCTTATTTCATATTACATACCTATATCAAAATATCTCACATACCCCATAAACATATATACCTGTGTACCCCAAAAAATTAAAAATTAAAAGGTAAAAAGAATTTAAAATCTTTTGGGATAAACGTGGATGTTGTTCTTTGACAGTATACTCAAATTCAACAAGTAGTACTGTTTTAAATGTTACTGCAAATTGGAATCTGAAATCGTGTCAGTGAACTTTTTATGCTGTTTTATGAAGTCAATTGCTCTATTTTATATTTAGAGTATATCTTTTATGCAAGAAGTGTAATAGCATGAATTTTTCATTTAGAAAATATTGGTTCACTAAGTTATCACTGAGATCTTTCATATGTTGACATATTTCATTATTCAATATTTAAAAACACTTATTAATATAACATTTCTCTCATTAAAAAGTCCTTTAGTGTTTGGGAGGTTGATACAAATTTTAAAAACTCAAATTTTCACTGAAAAGCTCACTTTATTTTTGGCAACAATACTGTCAGCAGTATTTTCTGAATTGGCAGGTTTGCCTTGCTCAAATTTTGAAATAGGTCTGCCAAATACCCATGTCTGAATAACCATGGTTAGTCTGACATTCTTTTATGTAAAATAAATTGTATTTTATAAAACAGTGGCTGGTTTCACTTGCAGCTCAAACACACAGTTATTTTCCTCTGGACAACGACCATAATTTGATACTTCAGTATGCAGCAGAAGTGTTTTATGCCAGCTTCCCATTTTTTCATACTGAGTATTAAAAAGATGTGTACTCTGGGGTCAAGATTTTTTACATTTAATATTTTTTACTGCTTTACTAAAAACATTCTTAAGTAAAACAGATTTTTTATATGAATACATTTCTTTTTCAGTGTCCTGAAGAATACAATAATTATGTTTACAGTTTGGTGCCACTGCCTTGATTTGTGCTAAGGTTCCAGTAGTTTCCACCTTTGTATTATCAGTGTAAACATCAACATACTGAAAAGGAAAAATAAATCTTAATTTTTTTTTTTCTTGAGATCGAGTTTGGCTCCTGTTGCCCAGGCTGGAGTGTAATAGTGCGATGTCAGCTCACTGCAATCTCCACCTCCCGGGTTCAAGTGATTCTCCTGCCTTAGCCTCCTGAGTAGCTGGGATTACAGGCAGGCGCCACCATGCCCAGCTAATTTTGTATTTTTAGTAGAGATGGGGTTTCTCTGTGTTGGTCAAGGCTCCTCTCGAACTCCTGACGTCAAGTGATTCACCTGCTTTGGCCTCCCAAAGTTCTGGGATTACAGGCGTGAGCCACTGTGCCCAGCCAAATCTTATTATTTTTAAAAAGTACTTTTAACCTCACAAACCCTCTAAAAGGGTCTTGGGAACCTACAGGGACATGCTGATCACACTTTAAAAACTGCTGGTTTAAAGAGATTAGAAATTTTAGAACTTCCTACTATCAAGCTGACTTCAGAACTCTAAACCACTGACCTTTCCAGTAAAACATAAACAGAGATTAAATGGTCCAACTCCCTTGTTTTATGTGAGAAGAAATGGAAAGCTGAGGGAAAGATACAATGACTTTCTAATCACCAACTAGTATTAAAACCTGGACTTTCCACTAACATTTTTACTCTTGCAACTCAATGAGGATGACTACCATTACAGATAAAATTATTTAAGAAACTATTCCTTTCTCAAGCCACTTGGCGGCAGGTTTCTAAAAATCGACCAGACTCACTTTTATATTCATTCTTACTAGTAAGGCCAGATATGATTCAGAAGTACAATCTTTAAATGATTCTCTGTCGTCTATGTAGGAAGGGACATAAGGATAAATGTCATGAAAATACTTAAACGGATGATTATTGCCAAGGAGAGTGATGAGCAGACATCTCAAAAATGGTCAGGGAAGGCATTTTTGAGAAGATGGCATTTTATTTGAACCTAAATAACAAAACAGAGTCAGGCATAGTCAGATCATGACAAGAATGTCTCCTGAAGAGGGAAGAAAAAGTCTAAAGGACTTGAGGCAGAATCAAGTTTAGTTGAAAAACCAAAGAGTGAGTAACTTTGTTGGACAGAGATAATAATGAGGGGAATGGAGTAAAAGAGAGTGAGATTAGAGTGGTAATTAGAGTCCATCTCTTGAACCATGAGAGTTTATATTCTAAGTACAGAAGGCTATTATTGTATTTTAATTAATTTAAGCAAGAAAATGAAATAGGTAGGTTCTACAAGCAAAGAGACATATTGAAATATGATGTATATTATTCCTGAAGAGTAAAAACTTTAATCTAGAATGCATGTAGGCATTCAGGATTGGAAGGCATTAGGAAATACAATCACCCTCTTTAATGTCAGTAGTGGAATGTATAATGGCCCCCTATTGATGTCAGTGTCCCAAGCTCTCAAACCTGTTAATATGTTATGTTAAATGGCAATAGAGACTTTCACCGATGTAAGTGGGTTTAAGGACTTTTAAATAAATTGTTCTGGACTGTCTGGGTGGCTACAATGTAATTGCGTGAGACATTGGAAGTGGAGTTCTCGGCTGGTGGCAGAACAGGATAGAAGAGAAGTCAGAGAGATTAAAAGTGTAAGATGACTCCACACACGATTGCTGATTTGGAGATGGAAGGGGCAATGTAATAAGGGATGTAAAAGGCCTCAAGGAGCTGTGTGGGAATCTTCCAGCTGACAGCCAACAAAAAACAGGACTTCTGCCTTACCAATAAGAGAAACTGAGTGTTGGCAGAGGCCAACAGCCTGAGTGACATTGAAGATTGATTCTCCCCATGAGTCTTGAAACTCTCAAGCAGAAAATTCAGTTAAAGTCATTAATGCTTCTGACCTACAGAATAGTAAGATAATGAATATTTGCTGTTTTAAACTACTATGTTTCTGGTAATTTTTATGGGGTAATGGCAAACTAATGAAAAAGTGTGTTAGGCTGTCCTTGAAGGTTCTATTAACAATTTTTTTAAACAAGAATCTCAGAATGTTAAGATAAAAATTGGCCAAGAGATAATCAGAGAACAAGTCTATGTGGATTCTATTCTATTCCACAGGGTGAAAATCTAAGCCCATGCCAAGATTAAAGGATTAATCATTGCACTTGTGCTTAAGTCCTAAAATAGCAACATTAACACCATGAAAATGAGAAAAACAAAGCAAACAAAATACAAAAATTTCACATCAAAAGAAGAACTCAAAAGCAATTTTGAGAAAAATCATTTAGAATGTTTAAAAATAGAACAAATGGGACACAAGAGATTTAAAAATAGAAAAAACCATCAACAGCAATACAAAGTTACCCAGCAGAATTTATGAAAGTAATAGATGTTAACAATAAATCCACAGAGAAATAAAAGGCATGCAGATTTAATACAGAATTATATTTAAAAATCTACATTGGAATATAGATTCAATGCTGCTCAAACCAGAGGTCATAAGACTAGAGAAAATTACAGAAAGTTAAATATGATATAACAAAGTAGAGAGAATATGAAAAAATAAGGGCAACAATAAAAGACACATAATTGGTATTTCTAAAGAATAAATCTCAGAAGAAGGGTTAGAGCAAGATAGCAGAATAGGACTCTCCAACAATCATTCCCTTCCAGAAATATCAATTTCAACAACTATCTATGTACAAGAATACTTTTACAAGAGCAAAGGAAACCAGGTAAGAAATTACAGTACCCAGCTGTAGCACAATAATAAGAAAAGATGTACTGAAGAGGGTAAGAAGGACGCTTTACATATCCATGTTACTGCACCTCCAACCCGACAGCATAGTGAGGAGGGAGGTATCATCCATTTAAGGGAAAGAGTGAGCATAAGATTTGGACCACAAAACTAGACCCACCATAGTAAAACACAGCCCCAGGCAGGCCCCCAGAACTCCAGACTTCAGGCCAGTACCTATGGACTATAACTCCTGACTTGCTCTGGTGCCAAGTAGAACCTAGGAGCTCCAGGCTTTAGGGTTCCAACTTAGTCTTCAGTTTGCACTCAGTGGCCTCAGACTTACAGCCTGCCTGAATGCTGTGTCTACCACAGACAGCCCAATCTTCTGGTAGAGCCCAACACAATACAAGCTCCAGTGGCCCTGGGCTTTGGAACCACACCACAAGGCTTGCCTGTTGACTGTTGAAGGGCTTTCTCAGAAAAGCCAGTCTTCAAATGCTGTAGTAAGTACCTACTTCTTCAAACATGAAAACACTGATGAATAACCACAAAAATAAAGGACAGAGAAATACGGCATCACTAAAAATACAAAATTGCCACTGACTGATTCTAAAGAAATGGAGCTATAAAAACTGCCTGACAAATAATTCAAAAAACCAGGTTAAGGAAACTCAGTGAACTTCAAAAAATATAGAAAAACAATTCAACAAGATGAGCAAACAAACAGAATGAGAAATTTAACAGCAGATTGAAATAATTAAAACAGACAAGCAAATGGACATTTTGGAGACAGAACTATAAAAGAAAGAACTGATCAATGAAATGGAAAGCATCAACAGCAGCTTTAAGTACAAGAATCTGTGAACTCAAAATCAGGTTATTTAAAAATACACACTTTCAGGGAAAAAAAGAATGGAAAGCTTATAGGATTTATGGAACAGCAACCAAAGAGTACATTTTTGAGCCATAGGAGCTAAAAGAGAAGAGAAAGTTGAAATAATAGAAAGATTTTTAGAGAAATAATAGCAAAAACTTTCTAAACCTGAAGAAAGATTTCAATATTCAGGTATAAAAAGGTTAAAGGTCTTCAAACAGATTCAAACCAAACAAGACTACCTCCTCATGTTATAATCAGAATGTCAAAAATCAGAACAAAGAGAGGATCCTGAAAATATCAAGAGGAAAGAAGCAAATAACTTACAAGGAAGTTCCAATGTGGCTAGCAGCAAATTTCTCAACAGAAACCTTATAGGCTAGAAGAGAGTAAGATGAAATATTTCAAGTTACAGAGAAAAGTGCAAGCCAATAATACTGTACTACTTAAAACTCTCCATCAGAAAATAAAGAGAGATAAATACTTCTCCAGACAAACCCAAAAGCTGAGTGAGTTCATTACCATCAGATCTGTCTTACAGGAAATGCTAAAGAGAGTTCTTCAGACTGAAACAAAAAGATGCTATAAGTAATGCAAAAATATCTGAAAGTATAAAACTCACTGTTAAAGGTATATACACAGACAAATTTAGAATATTCTCATACTGTAATGGTTATAAATAAATCACTGATATCTTTAATATGAAGGTTAAAAGATAAAACTATTAAAATAATAAGAGCAACAATAATTTGGTAAGGGTGGGCAGTATAAAAAGTTTTAAATTATGACATCAGAAATTCAAAATGTAAGGGGAGTGGAGTAAAATTGTTATTTTAATTATCAAAGTTAAGCTATTATAAGCTAAAAATAATTTGCTATAAGATGATTTTATAAGCCTCATGGTAACCACAAAGCAAAATCCTAGAGTAGATGCACGAAAAATAATGGGCAAGGAATTAAAACATATAAGTAGAGAAAGTCACTTAACCACAAAGAGAGAGAAAGAAAGAAAAAATTGATCTACAGAACAATTAGAAAGCAATTCACAAAACAGCAGTAATAAGTCCTTACCTATCAATCATTAACTTGAATATAAATAGATCAAAATCTTCAACCAAAAAATGGAATGACTATATAGATTAAAAAAGAAAAAAGACCATCAATATGCTGTCTATGAGAGACTCACTTCACCTTTAAAAATACATGTAAATAGACAGCAAAGATATATAAAAAGATATACCATGCAAACAAAAATCAAGAGAGAAGTAGCTATAAATACACTTTATTTTAAAAACTATAAGACACAAGGAAGTCTTTATAAATTTATAAAGGGATCAAATCAGCAAGAGGATATAACACTTGTAAATATATATGCACCTAACATCAAAGGACCTAATTATATAAAGCAAATCTTAATAGATTTGAAGAGAAAGATAGAATGCAATGCAACCATAATAGGGGACTTAAACATTCAATTTTCCGCAATAGATTATCTCAATGGATAATCAATAAAGAAACCTAAACTTAGACTACACTCTTTACCATATGACCATATGGACCTAACAGACACAAACAGAACATCCAATAGTTGAAGAATACACATTCTTCTCAACTGTGCATCTGACATTTTCAAGTAAAGATCATATGTTTGGCCACAAAACAAGTCTTAAGAAATTTAAGAACTATATCAAGTATCTTTTCCAACCACAACGGTATAAAACAAGAAACAATAACAGAAAAAAACTTCATAGAATCCACAAGCACAAGGAAATTAAGTAACTTGCTGTTGAAGAAATGGGACATTTAAGTTAAAAGGGAAATTTTAAAATTTTTTCCAGAAAAACAAATATAGAAACACAACATACCAAAACTTATGGAATACAGCAAAAGCAGTTCTAGTTTATGACTGTAAAGAGAAGAGGGACAGAGAAAGTGACAGAAAACTGATAGGATTTATGTCTATAAACTAGAACTATTTCTATACACTATAAACTTGCTACATATAAACTATAAACTAATAGTTTATAGCAATAAACCCCTACAGAAAAAAAAATAAAGCTCTCAAATAAACAATCTAATATTGCACCTCAAGGAACTAGAAAAACAAGAGCAAACTAAGCTCAAAATTACCAGAAGGAAGAAAACAGTAAAGATCAGAGCACAAGTAAATGAAATAGAGATCAGAAAAATACAAAAATCAAAAATAAAAAAATGGAAGGTTAATTTTTTGAGAAGATAAAAATAATTGACAAATCTTTAGCTAGAAAAAAGAGAGAGAGAAGGGCCAAATAAGTAAAATCAGAAAGGAAATGTTACAACTGATAGAATGGAAATACAAATGATCATAGAGACTATTATGAACAATAAATATGTCAATACATTGGATAATCTAGGAAACTGATCAATTCTTGGGCATATAGAACCTATAAAGATTGAACCAAAAAAAAATAAAAACCTGAATGGAACAATTACAAGTAACAAGACTGAAACAGTAATAAAGTCTCCCAAAAGGGAAAACCCAAGACTAGACAGTTTCACTGCCAAAATATACCCAAATTTTAAAGAAGAAACAATACCAATTCTTGTCAAACTCTTCCAAAAACTAAACAGGAAAAATACTTCCAATTTCATTTTACAATGGTAGCATTTCCCTTATCCCAAAGACAGAAAGGACATGAAAGACAAGAAAAGCAAAGCATAGGCCAAGGCTGGGTGCAGTGGTTCTCACCTGTAATCCCAACACTTTGGGCGGCTCAGACAAGCAGATCGCTTGAGCCCAGTAGACCAGCCTAGGCAACATGGCAAAACCCCATCTCTGCAAAAAAAGAAAACTTAGCTGGGTGTGCTGGTGGTATGCACCTGCTGTCCTACCTACTTGGGAGGCTGAGGAAAAAGGGAAAGCTTGGGCCCAGGAGGTCAAGGTAGGACTGAGCCATGATCACACCACCGCACTCTAGCCTTTGTGACCAAGAAAGACCCTGTCTCAAAAAGATAAAAGAAAAAATAAAATTATAGGCCAAATCCCTGAAAAACAACATGCAAAAATCCTCAATAAAATGCTAGCAAACCAAATTGCAACAGCTTATTAAAAAGATTCTTCATGATCAAGTGGAATGTATCCCAGGGATACAAGACTGGTTTAATATATGCAAATCAATAAATGTGATTGTATTAGTCCATTTTCAGATTGCTGATTAGGACACACCTGTGACTGGATAACTTATAAAGAAAAAGAGGTTTAATGGACTCACAGTTCCAGGCGGCTGGGGAGGCCTCAAAATCATGGCAAAAGGCAAAAAGCATGTCTTACATGGTGCTAGGCAAGAAAAAACGAGCCAAATGAAAGGGAAATCCCTTATAAGATCATCAGCTCTCGCGAGACTTATTCACTACCATGAGAACAGTACAGGGAAAACCACCCCTATGATTCAGTTATCTCTCACTGCGTCCCTCCCACAATACATGGGAATTTTGGGAGCTACAATTCAAGATGAGATTTGGATTGAGACACAGCCAAACAGTATCAGTGATACATCGCAGGAACAGAATAAGAACAAAAACCATACAATCATTTCAATAGATGGGGAAAAAAAGCATCTGACAAAATTCAACATTTTAAATAATAAAACTCTTAAGAAATTAGGTCTAGAAGGAATTTACTTCAAAACATTAAAGGCTATACATGACAAACCTACAATTACCAGCATACTCGATAAGAAAAAGTTAATAGCTTTTGCTCAAAGATCAGGAATAACACAAGGCTGCCCATTCTTATGACTCCTATTCAACGCGGTAATAGAAGTTCGAGACAGATCAATTAAGCAAGAGAAAAAAAGAAAGAAAAGGCATCCAGAGCTTAATTGTCCCTGTTTACATGACATGATCTTATATGATTTATTAAAACCTGAAGACTCCACCAAAGGAAAAATTAAAAAACAAAAAAAAACCTGTTAGAACTAATAAATGAATTGAGTAAAGCTGCAGGATATAAAATCAACATACAAAAATTGTAGCATTTCTAAACACTAACATTGAACAATCTAAAAAAGAAATTTTGAAAAATCCCATTAAAAATAACTACAAAACATAAAATGCTTAGGAATAAATTTAACCAAGGAGGTGCAAGATCACTGCATGAAGAGTTTAAACACTGAGGAATGAAATGGAAGAAGAAACCAATAAATGGAAAGATATCCTATGTTTACGTATTAGAAGAATTAACATTCTTAAAATGTTCATACTACCCAAAGCAATCTATGAATTCAGCGCAATCCCCATCAAAATATCAATGTTGTTCTTCATAGAAATATTTTTAAAAAATTGTGTAGGGAACCGCAATATACTTCTAAATAGCCAAAACAATCTTGAGCAAAAAAAAAGCCAGAGGCATCTTATTTTGAAATATATTTGACCCTTGAACAACACAGGGATTAAGTGCACCTATCACCCATACAATAAAAAATGCATATATAGTATTTGACTCCCCTAAACTTAACTACTAATAACCTAACAACAACAAAAAACTGTCAACACTTACTATGTTATATGTATAATACACTGTATTCTTACAGTAAAGCAAACCAGAGAAAACATAAGAAAAATATATTTACTACTCATTCAGTGGGAGTAGATCGTCATTAAGTTCTTTGTTGTCTTTATGTTGAGTAGGCTGAAGAGGAGGAGGAAGATGAAGGGGGGTTGGTCTTGCTGTCTCGGGGTGGAAAAGGTGGAAGAAAATCTGAGTATAAGGGGACCAGTGCAGTTTAAATCTGTGCTGTACAATGGTCACCTGCGTAATACAAAGCTAAAGAAACCAAAAGAGCATGGTACTGGAATATACATAAAACACAGACAAACTAAAAAAAAAAACAGAGAGCCCAGAAATTACTCCACACACTTACAGCCAGCTAATTTTTTAAAACGGTGCCAAAAACGTGTAATGGGGAAAGGACAGTCTCTTCCTGAAAAGGTGTTGGGAAAGCCAGATAGCCACATGCAAAAGAATAAAAGTAGACCTTTACTTCACACCACATACAAAAATAAAAAACTCGTACCACAAAAAAAAAACTCAAAATGGATTACAGACTTAAATATAAGAACTGAAACTATGAGACTACTAAAAGAAAACATAGGAAAAATTTCCATGACACAGGTTTAGACCAAGATTTTCAGGGTATGACACCAAAAGCATAGCCACAAGAACCAAAAATGTGTGAGTGGAACATCAAACTAAAAAATGCACAGCAAAAGTAACAATCAATGGAGTAGAGAGACAACTTTCATAATGGGAGGAAATATCTCCAAACTATGTGTTTCAGCCTATTTCTGTTGCTATAAAGAAATACCTGAGCCTAGCTGATACTTTTTGTCTCATGGTTCTGCAGGCTGTGCAAGAAGCATACTGTTAACATTTGTTTCTAGTGAGGTCCTCAGGCTGCTTCCACTCATGGTGGAAGGTGAAGGGGGCGCCAGTGTGTACTGAGGTCACATGTGAGAGAAAACAAGCAATAGACAGAGGAGGGAGGTGTCAGACTCTTAAATAACCAGCTCTCACAGGAACTAATCAAGTGAAAACTCAATGCCATGAAGATAACAGCAAGACATTCAAGAGGTATCCACTCCCATGAACAAAACACCTCCCATTAGGCCTCACCTGCAATATTGGGGATCAAATTTTAACATGAGATTTAGAGAGGGCAAATTTCTAAACCATAGCGTTCTATACCTGGCCCCTGAAACCTCATGTCCTTCTCACATACAAAATACTGTCGTTTCATCCCAATAGCCTCCGAAGTCTTAAACTGTTCCAGTATCAACTCAACAGTCTAACATACAATGTCTCATTTGAGACTCAAGGCAAGTTCCTTACAGCTACAAGTCTGTAAAATCAGTCAAGTTATTTACTTCCAAAATACACTGATGGAACAGACATTAGGTAAACACTCCAACTTCAAAACGGAGAAACTGGCTAAAAGATAGGGTAACAGACCTCAGGCAATTCTGAAACCCAAAAGGGCAGACATTCAATCTTAAAGCTCCAAAATAATTTTTGACTCCATGTTCCACACCCTGGGCACACTGGTGCAAGGGTTTGGCTCCTAAAACTTCAGGCAGCCCTGCCCCCACGGCTATGCTGGGTGCAGCCCATGTGGCTGTTTGCATATATTGGAGTTGAATGCCTGTGACTTTTCCAGACTGAGCAGGCACACTGCTGGTAGCTCTCTAATTCTGGGGTCTCCAAAGTAAGGGCCCTGTTCCCACGGCTCCAATAGGCACCGCCCTAGTGAATACTCTGTGCAGTGGCTCCACCCCTATGGCAGGCCTGCACACCCAGGCTTTCCCAAACATCCTCTGAAATCTTGGTACAAGCTGCCAAGCCTCCACTATTCTTGCATTCTGTGCATCTGCAGACTTAACTCTACATGGATGCAACAAAGGCTTCATGACTTGCACCCTCCAGAGTGATGGCCCATGTAGTACTGGGTCTCTTGGAGTCATGGCTAGAGGTAGAACTGAAGTGGCCAGAAAATAGGAAGCAGCACCCTAAGGTAGTGCAAGGCAGTAGTGCCCCAGGCCTTCAAAGTTTCTGAAAAGCTTTCAGGACCCATTTCCTACTGTCTTGACTATTAACATCTGGCTCCCTTTTATCTATGCTAATCTCTCTAGCAAATGTTTGATCCCTAGCACCCTTGAATTTCTCTCCTGTAAACACTCTTTCCTTTTCTACCACATGGCCAGGCTGCAAAATTTCCAAACTTTTATACTCTCCTTCTCTTTAATTATAAATGTCAACTTCAGGTCATTCCTTTGTTCCCATATCTGACTGTAAGCTGCTGTAGCCACATCCTTCTTCCATGCTTTGCTTCTTAGAAATTTCTTCTTCCAGGTGCCTTAAGTCATCAGTCTTAACTTAATCCTTTCACAAAACCCTAGGTTATGCATATAACACAGCTAAGTTATTTGCTAAGGCATAACAAGAGTACCCTTTTCTCCAATTACCAGTACATTTCTCATTTCCACCAGATACATCAGCAGCATGACCTTTACTGTCTACATTTCAATCAGCATTTTGGTCTCAACCATTTAGCCAATCTCTATAAAGTTCCACATTTCCTCATCTTGTTGCCTTCTGAGCCCTCCAAACTCTCCCACTACCCAGTGACAAAGCCAATTTTCCACATTTTCAAGTATCTTTATGGCAACACCTCACTCCTTAGTACCCATTTTTCTGTCTTAGTTTATGTGTGTTGCTATAAAGGAATCAGTGAGTCTGGCAAATTTATAAAGAAGTTTATTTGGTTCATAGTTCTACAGGCTGTGCAAGCAGCATGGTGCCAGCATCTGCTTCTGGTCCGGGATTGAGGCTGCTTCCACTCATGTTGGAAGTTGAAGGGTAGCCAGCATGTGCAGAGATCCATGTGAGAGAGAAAGCAAGAGACAGAAGGGGAGGTTCCAGGTTCTTTTAAGCAGTCAGCTCTCATAGGAACCAAATGAGCAAGAATTCACTTAATATCACAAGGACAGAACCAAGATATTTATAAGAGATCTGTCTCACAATTGAAATGCCTCCCATTAGGCCCCACCTCGAACACTGGGAATCAAATTACAACATGAGATTTGAAGAAGACAAACATCCAAGACATAGCATTATATATCTGACAAGAAGTTAACATCCAAAATTTTTAAAGAACTGAATAGCAAACAAACAAATGTTGCAATTTGAACACTGGCAAAGAAGCTAAATAGATGTTTCTCAAAAAAAAAAAAGATCTATGAATGGCCCACAGGTAATGGAAAACTGCTCAACACCCCTCATCATCAGAGAAATACAAATTAAAACCACTATGAGATATTGCCTTATACTTGTTAGAATGATGATCATAAGAAAAAAGATAAGCATTAGTAAGGATATGGAAAAAAAGGAACTGTGCAAATTATTTGTGGAAATGTAAATTACTATAGCTATTATGGAAAACAATTACAAATAGAACTACCAAACCTGAAAAAATAAAAAACAACACTGCCAGATAATCCAGCAATTCTACTACTGGGTATATTTCCAAAAGAAATCAGTATGTCAAACAGATATTTGCAGTATATTCACAATAGTTAAGTTAGTGAATAAACCTACGTGTTAATCTATAGATGAATGTGTAAAGAAAGGTGGCATGCACACACAATGGAATACTATTCAGCCATAAGTAGGAAGAAAACCGTGCCATTTGCAACAATATGAATAAACCTGGAGGACATTACATTAAGTGAAATAAGCCAGCCACAAAAAGATAATTACCACATAATCTCACTCATATGTGGAATCTTAAAAAGTTGATCTCTCCATTGTTAAGCACAATTTTTGGCATAAAAGAGGTTTTTAATACCCATTTTTAGACCGTATTCTAGCCTGGGCAATAAAACAAGAATCCCATTCTCTCTCCCTCTTTCTCTTCCTCTTTCTTTCTTTCTTTTTTTCTTTCTTTCTTTTGCTGTTTCTTTCTTTCTCCTTTTCTCTCTTCTTCTAAAAAAAAAAAAAAGTTGATCTCATAGAGCTAGAGAGTAGAATGTTAGTATTTATATAGTTTTGGAAAAAGCAAGAGTGATCCCTATTTTCAATACCCAATTTGTCATTCGTTTTGAAAGGCAATAGAAACAATTACAATAAACAAAATTTCTGGAATTATAGTACTCATGAAGTTGTTTTTTAAATCTACTCAATGAAAAAAATCGAATTAATCAAAGATGATCAAATAGAAATTCCAAAACTGGAGCACTATATGGTAAAAAGATTGAAGATGAATTCTGAATACATTTCAACACAAAAATAGGAAGGATCAGTATTGGAGTTACAGTAGCTGAATACAATAAAAAGGTTGTAAGCCTAAATTGAAAACTCAAAGGATAAGTAACAACAAAAATTCAGAAGTAGAATATAGCCAAAAGATAAAGAAGTACAAACTTACGATTTTGTTATATGTCACAGAAGGAAATCAGTTGGTAATATTAAAGTTTAATCAAACTATTAAAAAACAAGAAGAGGCTATGAACACTCCAAATAAAGGAAAATGCAAATACATGCATATGCACACAAACATGCAAGCACACACAGGCAAATAAAATACTGATTTGACTATACAACTTTCACCAATTTAGTAGCATAGGCATTCTGAAAAGGTTAATATAAAGTTTATCAATGTCAAAAGGAATTGTGACAGATTTTACTCTAAATTATAACTAAGTTTATATGAAAATAAGGTAACACTCCAATGGCTCAAAAAAGCTGAAGACAGAATGGTAAGCTGGCTCTGGAGCCATCCTGGATGTTTATGAATGAAAGAAACTTAGAGCCTGGGTACTAACGTCCATGTCAAGAAGGAAGCTTGGACCCATGCCTCTTGGAAGGATGGACTCCGAGACTCCACAGAGCCAGGACCCTCAAAATCTGCACTTTCAGGGAAAGATAAGCCACAATTCAAACTGCCCACCGGCAAAGGGGAAGTACAAGTCTATTTCAGCTTCAGACATTAGGAAAAGAATGTCCAGAGAGAATTCAGAATCAAAGGTCTACACAAGGAGGAGTCCCCCACAACACAATCCATCCTTCCTCACTGGGCGGGTCCTCCCTGTGGGAATTTCAGCAACTGCAGTCA
The DNA here is from genome assembly GCA_963574635.1 of Cheracebus regulus. Lineage (NCBI taxonomy): Eukaryota > Metazoa > Chordata > Mammalia > Primates > Pitheciidae > Cheracebus > Cheracebus regulus. Next base: position 14,992 of record CAUYQU010052161.1, read on the forward strand.
GGGATATAGGAACTCTGATCTCTCTCTGGGACGGAGTCCCAAGGGGAAGGAGTGGCCAATGTCTCTGTGAGTCGTTGCTCTCAGTCAACTGCTTGGCTCACTCTGTGGTTGAGTTGACTCCACTGTTCTAGCATGCTGGCTCCAAGGAGTCCAGGTGGTCCTGATGAGGAGGAGTCTCCCACAACACAGCACACCTACTCTACCAAAAAGCAGCCAGACTGCTTCTTTAAGTGGGTCCCTGATCCTGTCCCTCTTGAATGGATGAGACATCCCAAAGGGGGTCTCCAGACACCTTCCACAGGTGCATCCAGACAAGCAACAGGTTAGTATTCCACTGGAACAGAGCTCTCAGAGCAAGAAGCAGGCTATTATCTTAGCTGTTTCACAGGCTTCACTGGTGATATCTCAAGGTAAGGGAAAAACTGAAGCATTTCCAGTCTGGAGTGATCTCTCAGCAAATCACAGCAGTCCTACAGAAGAGTAGTCACAAGAAAAATAAACAGAAAGCAACAACATCAACAAAAAAGGCCCCACAAAAACCTCATTCAAAGGTCAGCAACCTCAAAAAATGAAGGCAGTTATCTCATCAAAGATGAGAAACAATCAATGTAAAAATGCTGAAAATTCAAAAAGCCAGAGTGCCTTTTCTCTTCCAAATGACCGTAATACTTCTCTACCAAGGAGACAGAACTAGGCTGAGGTTGAGATGGCTGAATTGACAGAAGTAGACTTCAGAAAGTGGGTAAGAACAAACATTGCTGAGATAAAGGAGCATGCTGTAACTCAATGCAAAGAAGCTAAGAATCATGATAAAACAATACAGGAGCTATTAACTAATGCAGTCAGTTTAGAGTGAAGCATAAATGACCTGATAGGGCTGAAAAACACAACACAGGAAAATCACAATGCCATTACAAGTATCAGCAGCAGAATATATCAAGCAAAGAAAAGACTATCAGAGCTTGAAGACTATGTTTCTCAAATAAGAAAAGCAGACCAGAGAAAAGAGAATGAAAAGGGCTGGGTGCAATGGATCATGCCTGTAATCCCAACATTTTGGGAGGCCAAGGTGGGCAGATCACTTGAGATCAGAAGTTTGAGACCAGCCTGGCCAACATGGTGAAAACCCTGTCTCTACTGAAAATAGAAAAACTGGCTGGCATGGTGGTGGGTGCCTGTAATCCTACCTACTTGGGAGGCTGAAGCTGGAGAATCACTTGAACCTGGGAGGCAAAGGTTGCAGTGAGCCAAGATTGGGCCACTGCACTCTAGCCTGGGCAACAGAATGAGATTCCATCTCAAAAAAAAAGTAAAGAAAGAATAAAAAGGAATGAACAAAACCTCTGAGAAATATGGCACTATGTAAAAAGATCAAACTTACAACTGATTAGGTTATCTGAAAGAGATAGGGAGAATGGAACCAAGTTGAAAAACATACTTCAGGACAACATCTAAGAAAATTCCCCCAACCTAGCAATACAGGCTAACATTCAAATTCAGAAAATCTAGAGAACTCCAGTAAGGCAATGCACAAGAAACTCAACCCCAAGACAAATACTCATCATATTCTCCAAGGTTGAAATGAAAAAAAAAAAGTTAAGGACAGGCAGAGAGAAAGGCCAGGTTTCCTACAAAGGGAAGCCAATCACACTAACAGTAGACCTCTCAGCAGAAACTGTATAAACAAGAATAGATTAGGCTAATATTCAACATTCTTAAAGGAAAGAATTTCCAACCCAGAATTTTGTATCTGGCCAAATTAAGCTTCATACATTATGGAGAAATAAGACCTTTATCAGAGAGCAAATGCTGAGGAAATTCATCACCACTAGGCCTGCCTTGGAAGAGCTCCAGAAGGAAGCACAAAATATAATTAAAAAAAAAAATTACCAGCCACTACAAAAACACCCTGAAGTACACAGTGACACTATGAAGCAACCACATAAACAAATCTGCAAAATAACCAGCTAGAATCATGACAACTGTATCAAATCAACACATAACAATACTAACCTTAAACGCAAATGGATTAAATGCCCCAATTAAAACGCACAGAATGGCAAGCTGGATAAAGAGCCAAAACCTGTCAGTATTCTGTCCTCAAGAGACCCAATTCATATGCAAAGACATATATAGGCTCAAAATAAATATATCGAAGAAAACTTACCCAACAAATGAAAAACAGAAAAAAGCAGGAGTCACAATCATAGTTTCTGACAAAACAGATTTTAAACCAACAAAGATTTTTGAAAGGGCAAAGAAGGGCATTACATAATGGTAAAGGATTTAATTGAACAAGAAAAGCTAATTACCCTGAATAGATATGCACCCAATACAAGAGCACCTGGATTTATAAAGCAAGTTTTTAAATACCTACACAGAGACTGACTCACATACAATAATAGTGGAAGACTTTAACACCTGAGAGACAATATTAGATATATCACTGAGACAGGAAATTAACAGATATTCAGGACTTGAACTCAGTTCTGAATCAAGTAGACCTGATAGATATCTACAGAAATCTCCACCCAAATTCAGCAGAAAATACATTCTTCTCATCACCATATGGCACTTACTCTAAAAATGATCACATAATCAGAAGTAAAACACTACTCAGCAAATGCAAAAGAACTGAAATCATAACAAGTCTCTTGGACTACAGCACAATTAAATTAGAACTCAAGACTAAAAACTCCACTCAAACTCACACAACTATATGGAAACTGAATCACCTGCTCCTGTATGACTCCTGGGTAAATAATGAATTTAAGGCAGAAATCAAGAAGTTCCTTGAAGCTAATGAAAACAAAGAGACAATGTGCCAGAATCTCTGGGATCCAGCTAACACAGTGTTCCAGAGATTTCTACACGAAAATTTATAGCACTAAATGCCCACATCAAAATACAGAAATAGCTCAAATTAACAGCCTAGCATCACAACTAAAAGACCAATGGAACAGAATAGAGAACTCAGAAATAAGACCATACATCTGCAACCATCTGATCTTCAACAAACCTGAAAAAAAAAACAAAAAACAATGGGGAAAGGATTCGTTATTTAATAAATGGTGCTGGCAGAAGTGACTATCCACATGCAGAAAACTGAATCTGGACCCCTTCCTCACACCTTATACAAAATGTACCTCAAGATGGATTAAAGACTTAAATGTAAAACATAAAACTACAAAAATCCTAAAAGAAAATCTTGGCAATACCATTCAGGACATAGGCACAGACAAAGATTCAATAAAATTGCCAAAAGCAATAGCAACAAATGCAAAAAATTGACAAGTGAGATCTAGTTAAACTGTAAACTTCTGCACAGCAAAACAATCATCATAGTGAACAGACAACCTACAGAATGGGAGAACATTTTCTCAATCTATTTGGCTGACAAAGGTCTAATATCCAGAGTCTACACGGAACTTAAATTTACGAGGAATAAACAACCTCATTAAAAAGTTGGGGAGGCAAAGGAAGAGCTTCAGAAAATTAGCTAATAGATGCTGGAATTAATACCTAGGGAATGGGTTGATCTGTGCAGCAAACCACCATGGCACGTGTAACTATGTAACAAGCCTGCACATCTGGCACATGTACCCCCGCACTTAAAAGTTGAAGAAAAAAGAAAACTAAATAAAATGCCATAAATACATATAATGGTATATTATTCATTCATCAAAATAAGGAAATCTTGCCATTTGGAACAAATGAATGGACCTACAGGACATTATGCTAAGTGAAATGAGCCTGACATAGAAGGACAAATACTGCATGATCTCACTAGTATGTAGAAGCTAAAACACTCAAACATATGACAGCAAAGAGTAGAACTGTGGTTGCCAGAGGCTGGAGGGAGGGAGAAAATGGAGAGGTGGAACAAAGAGACAACATTTTAGTTATATAAAATAAAAAAGTTCTGGAAAGCTGCACAACATAGGACCTTTGACTAACAATACTCTATCGTATGTATAAAACTTTGCTAAGAGAACAAATCTTATGTTGAGTACTCTAACCAGAAAAGAAAACAACAGCAGCAAAAATAGGTGGAGTCAGAAGAAAATTTTTAGAGGCAACAGATATAATTATGGCATTGATAATGATGATAATGATGGTTTCATGGATGCATACTTATCTCTAAACACATCAAGTTGTGTACATTAAATATCTATAGCTTTTTATTTATCAGTCATAAAAAAATAAAAGACTATTGCAGTAGGCGAGAATGTTCAGAACTCAGTCTGGTCAACTCCATTGGATAAAAAAGACAGTAATATTTTTAAGAGCTGGAGTGAGGTAGAGATTATAAGTCATCTATGTTTGCTAATTGGCTTTACCCAAAGGAAAAGTAAATTTTTTATCATCTTCATGATAGGAGGTAATTTTACAACTTGAGTAAAGTGCCCAGTGAAAAAGTTAGACTCCTATGCTCCCCAGAGACACTAGAAGACAGGAGCATCATCTTCCCTGATGAGTACAGTGTAAAGAAATGGCTCCTAGATATCTGAGAAAGACATTTTGAGTTGTAAAACTGGCAGAAGGTTGTTTTTTTTTTTTAAAAAAGATTGACATCTCAAAAGAGTAGAGCAAGGATTTATAATTACAAGTTTTCTAAAGTAAGCACTGCAAGAAAAGAGGGCTCAGGACCCTAAAATAAGAAAGAAGCCTGTCTGAAGTTTAGTCAAGCTGAGAGGTACATTAAGGTCTTATTTGTCAGAGACTATTTCAGTAAACAAAACCAAAGTAATGGTAATTTGAGCTAGATTTGTAGCACTAGAGGTGCTAAGTAGGTGATGGATTCTAGACACATTATGAAGGTAGAGCTAATGGACTTCATGAGAGTGGAAGGAATTCAAGGACAACATACCAAGGTCATTCTACACAAACCTTTATACATAAACAACTATACCACCATGAGCTCTGTACCTTACTACAGTAGTCATCCTCTTTTAGAGTATCCTCATAGTCATAAGAATGAGACAAAATAATGCTTGCAACATGCCAAACAGGAACTGTTATAAATTCTCAATAACATATTTGGTAAAAACTATAGAAGTTATTTCACTTTTGTTCATCAGTATCACAGAGGAGAAACCTAAAGTCAGCCTGATGCTTATGCCTTTTGAGGTAATTTGCTGAAAATTAGTAGAAATATTTTTGGCATCTCAAAAAATTTGCCAAGATCTTCTGTGTGATTCTCTTAAAATTATTTCTCCTGAAACACCAGATTTTTTTCTACTTGGTTATTCAGGTATTTAGTTAATATAGAAAACATTTGTGTAATTTTATATTTACTTTTTATTGATTATTTCTTTGAAAATAGAGAAAATCACTTTTAGTATCACCTCTCTATTCAATTTGTCTCCCATTATTTTGTGTTTGTTTTGTTCTCCCTCTTTGGGGAATCCTCTCAAGTTCATCCTTCAAATATATAATTAATGTAATGTTATGTAATTTCCCCATTGTCATTTCTGATTTTTATTATTCCATTGCTATTGCATTTTAAGTTCCTTGAAATACTTTACTCATTTCATCTGTGGAAGACAATGCAACTCCATTTTGAATGCTGATCAGCCATATTGACTTCTGATTAATCCCTGTTCTGGGAATATCTCTAGGATTTCTGTTTTATTATCCTGTGAAAAATGACATTGGTAGTTTAATAGAACTAGTGTTGAATCTGTAGATTGCTTTGGGGAGTGTGGCCATTTTAACCAAATTGACTCTTTCGATCCTTGAGCAAGAAATGTTTTTCCATTTGTTTTTGTTTTCTATTATTTCATTCAGTACTGTTTTGCAGATCTCCTTGTAGAGCTCCTTCACCTCCTTGGTTAGATGTATTCCTAGGTTTTTCACTCTTTTTGTGGCTATCCTAAATATGACTGCATTCTTTACTTGGATTTCATCTTGAATGTTACTGGTGTATAAAAATGTTACTAATATTTGTACATTGATTTTGTATCAGGAAATTTCACCATTATCAGTTCCAAGAGCCTTTGGCAGAGTTTTTAAGTTTTCTAGGTATAGCATCATATTGTAAGTGAATAGGGATAGTTTGACTTTTGCTTTTCCTATTTGGATACCTTTTATTTCTTTATCTTGGCTGATTGTTCTGGCTAGTATTTCAATTTATAAAAGACTTCTAAAATTCCTGTGGAACCAAAAAAGAGCCCAGAGAGCCAAAGCAAACCTAAGCAAAAAGAACAAAATCAGAGGCATCACATTACCTGAATTCAAATTATAGTATAAGGCAACATAAAACAAAATAGCATGGTATTAGTACGAAAACAGATACATGGAACAATGGAACAGAACAGAGAACCCAGAAATAAAGTTGCACCCCTACAGCTATTTGATCTTTTCACAAAGTCTACATAAATAAGCAATGGGGAAAGGATTCCCTATTCAATAAATTGCACTGGGATAGCTGGCTAACCATATGCAGAGGAATGAAACTGGACTTATACCTTTCACCATATAAAAATATTAACTCAAGCTTGATTAAAGATTTAAATGTAAGACCTCAAACTATAAGAATCTTATTTAAAAAAAAAAACAAAAACAGAAAATATCATTCTGGAAATAAGCCTTTGGAGAAATAAGCCTTTGGAGAAATAATTTAAGTTCTCAAAAGCAATTGCAACAAAAACACAAATTGACACATGCAACCTAATTAAAGAACTTCTGCACAGTAAAAGAAACTATCAACAGAGTAAGCAGATAAACTACAAATTGAGAGAGGACATTTGGAAACTATGTATCTAACAAAGGCCTAACATCCAGAAACAATAAGGAATTTAAGCAAACAAAAAACAAATAACCCCATTTAAAAAATGAGCAAAAGACATCAACAGACACCTCAAAAGAAGACATAGATGTGGCCAACCAACATATGACAAAATGCTTCAACATCATTAATCATCAAAAACATACTAATCAAAACCGCAATGAGATACCATCTCATAACAGTCAGGAAGGTTATTATAAAAAATTCAAAAAATAACAGATGTTGGTGAGGTTATGAAGAAGAGAACACTTATACACTGTTGGTGGAGATGAACATTAATTCAGCCACTGTGAAAAGCAGTTTGGCAATTTCTCAAAGCATTTAGAACTACCATTTGATCCAGCAATCGCATTACTGGGTATACATCCATAAGAAAAATAAATCATTCTACCAAATGCACATGCACTCGTATGTTCCTTGTAGCACTATATATGATAGCAAAGATATCATATCAACCTAGATGCCCATCAATGGTGTATTGCATTGAGAAACCACAGTACATATTCACCATGGAATACTACATGGTCATACAAAAATTGAAGTCATGTCCTTTGCAGCAATATCAAAGAAGATGGAGGCCATTGTCCTAAGTCAATTAACACAGGAACAGAAAACCAAATACCGTATGTTTTTACTTATAAGTGGGAGCTGAACATTGGATATTCATAAGCATAAATATGGGGAAAATAGACACTGGCAACTACTAGAAGGGAAGAAGAGGGTGGCGGGCAAGTACTGAAAACTTACCATTGAGTACTATGCTCACTACCTGGGTAACAGGATCATTCATACCCCAAACTTCAGCATCATGCAGTATACCCATGTAACAAACCTGCAGGTGTACCTCCTGAATCTGAAATAAAAGTTGGAAAAACAGGATTTCTGTCTTATCTACTACATTATAAATCTTGGCTTAGGTCAAAATAATCTTGGCCATAGCTCCTTCCATTAGGCAGAATCACAAAGCATTCTTGTCTTTCCTTGAGAGGTTGACTTCAATTCTCCTACACATTCCTTCTCTGCAGAATATAAGCCCTGGGTCTGAGAATAATCATGTGGGGATCCACCACCTTGTCTTGCCACAGCCCAAGGGGTGGCTTCTGTTTGTAGGTCATCATTAAATGTTTCTTTCTGAAAAACTGGGTTTGTCAGCCTCTTTATTCAGCCTCTCAGCATCCTCAGCCTTTAGGGGTATGTTTGCATAGATCTGCTCATTGTGAAATACCTTCAATCTGCCCCTTCTTCTAATCCTCTTTCTTTTTCAACATGTTTCTCCTGTTTCATAGAAAACATTCTTCTTTCACTCTATAGAGAATGGCAAACAGTTTTCATCAAAGTTGCTTTAAATTCTGGAACAAGATGTTCCCTTTCCCTAAATTTAAAGTACTTTTTCTAGAGTCTCCTTGTTGATTACTTTCTGTTCACTCCTTATAAAGGGAAAAAGCTCTCACCACTTCGTATTTTTCAAACTTATAATCTTGGCATATTTTATGTCCATGCAGTACACAGTCCTTGTTCAAAACCCTTCTTATAAGCTAAATAACAGGATGCTGTTCTTACCTATTAACCCAACCCCCAATGTCTAGTAGGCTTTCTTTCAGTATGACTTTGATACCCTGTGATAGGTTCTTTCCTAATCCTAGTGTCCTACTCTCTGACGTGCTAGAAAGATGTATCTGAGGATCCATAATACATGACACCTGTCCTGCCCATCCCATAGCACTCTGTTTATGAGAACTTCACAAACTAAGATGTGTGCTCCATGGTCCAGTCATGTTCTTCAAGAGACATTATGAGACGCTGGAAAAGACTTACCAGGATCAGGCAGCCACATTAGAGACAGTAATCCTATGCCTGACATTTAACTTGGGAAACATCTTTAGACCAGTGTGGGGTGGTCTCTATTTCCAATTGCTGCTGCTTCTTAGATTCTTTTCTCTCCAGTTCTTGTCCAACTGGATCATATTCCATGCCAGAGGTTTTAATTCGTATTGGAAAGGCCTCTTACCTGGGCTGGGGCATGGTGGCTCATGTCTGTAATCCCAGCACTTTGGGAAGCCGAGGTAGGCAGATCATGAGGTCAGGAGATCAAGACCATCCTGGCTGACACAGTGATACCCTGTCTTTACTAAAAATACAAAAATTAGCTGGGTGTGGTTGTACATGCCTGTAATCACAGCTACTGGGGAGGCTGAGGCAGGAGAACTGCTTGAACCAGAGAGTTGGAGGTTGCCGTAAGCCGAGATTACACCACTGCACTCCAGCCTGCTGACAGAGTGAGACTGTCTCAAAAAAAAAAAAAGAAAAAGTAAAGCCTCTTACCTTTTTGTTTAGCATCAGTGCTTCTGTCATAAATGTTGCCAGAACTGGATTTGAAAATATCTGATATCTCTTTTCATCACTTATCACTCATCATCCTGAATTGTAGGCTTTTGAGAAGAATAAAATAATGTATGTTTAAAAACATCAGTCTGGTACTATATAGGATGGGCTGAGATCAGTGAGGTCAGCGAATGAGATCTGTGGTAAGTTAAGTACTGATGGGAATAGAAAGAGCAAGACATTTTTAAAGTAAAAACCAAAATATCATAATAAAAATAAATAAGAGATGAGTCCATCATTTAACCAAGTGAATAAAACAAAATAGAAAGACTATTAAGGGGAGATTGTCTTCATAAAACTGAAAATGTACTCTAAAAAAGAAAATGGAATCAGTGGCAAAACAAATGAACAAACCCAGAATACTTAAGATGTACTGAAGTTTAAGAGAGCAGTCCACTTAAGAACAAATAGCATGCCTGTCACCAAAAACTGATCAACAGCACAATTCGGCTAAAGAATGTGAAGAAGAACAGGAGGACTGAATCAGTCTAGAGCAGATGGCATAGTCACATATAGTGAAATCTATGAAATATGATCAGCAGAACTGGTTTTTATATCACATTCAAGATGACCCATTTTTTAACCTTAGCCAAGTCATTTAATCTTTCTGAGTTTTAGTTTTCCCTTTTCTGTAAAGTGAGGTTAAGAGTACTAAGGAGTAATCTGGGGGCAGTGACTCTAGAGGCCAGGGTTGAAAAACTGAACAAGGGCAAATACAGTGCTATAAAGGGAAAGGAACAACTAACTCCTGAAAGGAAATCCCACTGATTCCCTTAATAAATTAAACCCTAGTCTTTCAGAGCTGACAAAATTGACAGCATATCCTCCTGGAAAAGCACAGCTGGTTCACAAATCCCTGACTGTTGTTCCCTGGAGCCAGGACGGTAGAGGATTTAGCAAGAAATAATGGTCTCCATGGTAAGGGTCAAAGGTATCCTTTCCCACCTAGGTACACCCTTTTCATTACTAATCTCAGAGTTCTGTAATCTGACTGTATTAAGGAAATCTGCAGTTTTTCTTACAGTTCTGCTCCCTCCCTCTGAGCTGTCACCATCTTGAAGAAATCAATCACTTGAATGTTACAGAACGGTGTTATAGGTACTACACAAGTAAGAGTGAAGAGCCATTTTCCCTGCCTTCCAGAGGCTTGGACCCAAATAGAGAAGATAATGACTCCCATTCTGAGTCAGAACAACAACAAAAAAAGGAACACATAAGCTCTTTGATGAGAACATTGAAGTACATATGAAAATGTGACTGAGAGTTGAAGTAGAAAACTGGGGGCACACTGTATCTACCATTTGTTTAAAAATGTTTCTTTTTGCCACCCCAAGCTACTTTGAGGTTCATCTTCCCAATCATGGCCTCTTCGTTTACTAGCAATGATGCTAAATACATGACTATTTACACAATGAAAAACTGCCACAGTACACATTTTAATAACAGTGTTTTCAGATAGACCCATGAACCTCCTTTTCAGGGAAATTCATTATACGCAGTTACAACATTTTAAATTCTCCAAAAACAATTATTACATGTTACCTGAGTTTACTGTTTTTCTATTATTACTCTACTCCTTAAATAAAACTTAGCCAAAAAAACAAAGAAAAGTAACCATATTTTCTTTAGGTTTGTGAAGATAATTCTATAAATATCACTGTTTAAAATGGGGACATTAAGTCACATTACTCATTTTATCTGGGAAAACATGACTTAGTTCTTCAAAAAGTAATGACACACTGATAAGGCAAGTATAAATTGATAAAACAGAATTAACAGGTAATAAAGTCACCGATATTTTAATAAAAAATAAAATATGCTAGATACTCCTAATATAGCCTAAGTATACAGAAGCATTTTCAGAAGGGAAGTGACTTAATGAATTATTCTACAAATACTAGATATTTCTATTAAAAAGTAATACTTAGTTTAAATTAATTATGCAGTTTCCACACATCTTCAAATAATTTACATGTAAGGATGAATTCTTAAATGGAAGAATATAAAAGCTAATATTTATTAACTCTTGAGAAATAAGGGCATTGCTATTTTAGAAGCAATGGAATAAAAATAATGAAAGGACTGAAAGATGTGCCAACATTTAAAACCATCCAACAAAATAAGCACGCTTGAAATTAAAAAGTGAACAGAAAATTAGGAAAGTTATTTGCAGAATACAGCATGTCCTAAAAATAACTTTGTTTAGTTCAGTATCATTTCATTATAATATTGATGAAGGAAACAAAATCTCAATTCCTGACTAGGGCCACTGCCTATGTAATTTGCATGTCCTTACCATATCGGCACAGGTTTTTTCCAGGTGCTTTGGTTTCCTTCCACATCCCAAAGATGTTCATGTTAGGTGAACTGATGGGTCAGTGGTTTCTGGTTCTGGTGAACATGTTTGTGGAGGGGCAAGGGCGGAGAGTGACAGTGCACCCTGCAACGGGAGGGCATCGGTACAGGGTTGGCTCCCACCTTGTGCCTTGAGCTGCCTAGATGTGGTCTGACCACTTGCAACCCTAAACTGAAATAACTGAGTGAATAATTATCTTACTTATTTTTATTAATCTTTCTTAAGTATAGCTCACATTTATTTCAGTGTTTAATAATAAAAGTGTGTTGGTCTTTATTTAAAAGTTTGGTGATTTTTTTGTAAACAGAAATTTGCTATAGGAGCTGAACTCTAGTTTATAGCAATTAGTCTACCATCAAATTGGTTTTGTTCTATGTCATTTCATATAACAAGGAACCTATCTTGGTTCAGTTTCCAAGAATCTATTGACAATGTTAAGTAGGAACTTACTATACATTTACAGAAAACATACAAATGCCAGGATTCAAGATGGCTGACTAGGGGCATTTCATACTCATTTCCTCCACTAAAAAGAACCAAATAATGAGTGAATAATCATAGTTTGAATAGATAATCCAAGAAGAAACACAGGAATTCAACAAAAAATTGACAGGCAACTACCCTGCCCCAACCTGATCACCACAAAGAGAGGAAGCCCAGCATTTCTCCAAGGAAGAAATTCCAGAGTCAACCCCAACCCCTTCACCACTACAGCTCAAGTGCTATAGCCCTAACATCCCACAGACTGGGAAGGGACAACGGACCTAGCCATTATGCTGCTACCTGTAGCACACTGCAGCCACCATACACAGGGAAGTCCAGCCCCTCTACCCTGGAAACCCCCCACCGGCACTATTCACCAGGCAAAGCTCCAGCTCATGAACACAGTCATCACACCCTCAGATGAGCATATCCATGGGTAGTTGCTCAGAGTTTCCCCAAGGATAGTTTTTGAGAGGCATCCAAGAGCCTCTCTGCCACTGTCACAGTAAAAGTTCTATCCCTGCTGTCCTTGGTCTAGGGAAGAAACAGCCTGAGGGATACACTCAAACTTACAGTATGCCACAGCCACCATACAGAGAGGACACCAATTTCTCCTCACTGTGAGCCTTTGACCCCTTGCTTCCCAACAACTGGAATCTAAAGTTCATACCAGCAATGTAGTTGCCCCACCCCACTGACTGAACACCCACTCCCCCACCCCCAGTAACAGTAGCTCCAAATTTTTTGGAAGTGGAGTCCCCAAGGGCAACTAAAAGCCTGTCTGCTACTGCCTCTGCATTGGAACTGCCTTCACTACCTTCAAACTAATGAAGAAGCAAAGACTCTAAGTGCCTTATCCATACCTGCAACAAACTGCAGTCAACCCAAAGAGAAAAGTCCAGTCCATCTCCCATAATTTCCACCCACCCCTACTGCTCATCCCCAATAGGGAACACTGGCTGGGCCCTATAGCAAAGACCTTCCATTATGGGCTGACTGCACTGAGAAATTGTGAACCTGCACCTGTCTGAAGTGGTGCCTCCAGCTGGCCAGCAAAAGACTCTTGGCCACAGTCACTACTAAGATCCCTTCTTCTGCTGTCTCCAAGTTGGAAAAGGAAAATAAACCCTGAGATCACCCTAGAACTATGGTGGGCAGCCCAAGAGTGCAAAGCCACCATCTACAGCCAGTACTCAAGTGTGTGAGGAGTCCACACTTTCAGTGCATTAAGAGGGGGCACAGCTGCAACCGTGAGGTGCAAGAGCCTACCAACTGCCAATAGCTTAAGCACCACCTACTGGACCACATTCTAAAGCTTCAACACCAAAAATAACTGACTAAGGCACTACTCTGGGTAGCCAAAGACAAGAAGTCAGCTACAAACAAAGACCCTGGATGAAGCCTCAGCCACGTGAAAACATCCAGAAAAGACATTGACTTACTCAATCTACACAGCAGTTAAAGTAACACCGACACACAAAGATGAGAACAAACCAACAAAAGACCTCCGGTAACTCAAATGGCCAGAGTGTCAGATATCCTCCAGAAGACTGTACAAGTTCTCCAACAAGGGTTCTTAACCAGGCTGAGGTCACTGAAATGACAGAAATAAAATTCAGAACAGGGATAGAAATGAAGATCACTGAGATTAGGATAAAGGCAAAATGCAATGGAAGGAAAGTAAAAATCACAGTAAAATGATATGGGAGATGAAGGACAAAGGAACTGGTATAAAAAAGAACCTTACAGATCTGACAGAACTAAAAAACACACATAGTTTCACAATGCAATCATAAGTATTAAGAGCAGAATAGACAAAATCGAGGAATCTCAGAAACTGAAGACTGGCTCTCTGAAATAAATCAGACAAAAATGAAGAAATAAGAATGAAAAGGAATTCACACAACCTCTGAGAATTATGGGATTATGTTAAGAGGCCAAATCTATGAATCACTGGCATTCATGTTAAAGATAGGGAGAAAGCAAACAACTTGGAAAACATATTTTAGGATATCATCCATGACAACTTCCCCAACTTTGCTAGAGAGGCCAATCATCAAATTGAGGAAATACAGAGAACCACTGCAAGATTCTATGCAAGATCATCCCCAAGACACATAATCATCAGATTTTTCCAAGGTCAAGATGAAAGAAAGAATGTCAAAGGCAGCTAGAGAGAAAGGGCATGTCACCTACAAGGGGAACCCAATCAGGCTAACAGCAGACCTCTCAGCTGAAACCCTACAAGCCAGAAGAGATTTGGGGCCCATATTCAACATTTTTAAGGAAAAAAATATTCAATCAAGAATTTCACAACCAGCTAAGATATGCTGCCTAAGCAAAGGAGAAATAAGACCTTTTTCAGATAAGATAATGTTGAGGGAGCTCATTATCACCAGATCTATCTTACAAGAGATCTTGAAAGGGGTATTAAATATGGAATGGAAAAACTGCAACTGGCTAATAAAAAAATACACTTAAATACACAAACCAATACCACAATAAAACAACCAAACAAACCAGCATAATAATTAGCTAATAGCGCAATGATAGAATCAAATGCACATATATGAATACTAACCTTTAAAGTAAAATGGCTAAATGTCCCCATTTAAAAGGCACAGAGTGGCAAGTGGGACAAAAAAGCAAGACCCAATGGTATGCTATCTTCAAGAGACACATCTCACATAAAATGACACACACAGGCTCAAAACGAAGGAATGGAGGAAAATCTACCAAGTAAATGGAAATCAGAAAAAAAGCAGGAGTTGGAATCCTAGTTTCAGACAAAACAGACTTTAAACAAAGATTTTTAAAAGACAAAGAAAGGCATTGCATAATGTTAAAGGGTTCAGTTCAACAAGCAGAGCTAACTATTTTAAATATATGTGTACCTAATACAAGAGCACCCAGATTCATAAAGCAAGTTCTTAGAGACCTACAAAGAGATGTAGACTCCCACACAATAATAGTGGGGTATTTCAAGACTCCACTGACAGTATTGGACAGATCATCAAGGCATAAAATTAACAAAGATATTTAGGGTTTGAAGTCAATATTGAACCAAACTAATCTTATAGACTTCTACAGAACTCTCCACCAAAAAACAACATAATATGCATATATTTTTCCACTGCCACATGGTATATACTCTGATATCAACCACATAACTTAAAACAATTCTCAGCAAATGCAAAAAAAAAAAAAAACAAAATCATGCCAAACACACACTTGAACCACAGCATAATAAAATTGTAAGTCAAGACTGGAAAAGTCACTCAAAACAATTACGCAGAAATTAAGCAACATGCTCATGTATATTTTTAGGATAAATAATGAAATTAAGGTAGAAATCAAGAAGTTATTGAAAATGAATGAGGACAAAGATACAATATACCAGAATCTCTAGGACATAGCTAAGGCAATGTTAAAAGGGAAATTCACAGAACTAAATACACACATCACAAAGTCAGAAAGATATCAAGTTAACAATCTAACATCACAACTGAAAGAATTATGGAAGTGAGAACAAATCAACCCCAACGCTAGCAGAAGAAAAACATAACCAAAATCAGGGCTGAAATGAAGGAAACTGAGACACTGAAAACTCATTCAAAAGATAAAAAAAAAAATACAGCAGTTGCTTTTTTAAAAAAAATATTAAGATACATAGGCCACTACCTAGGCTAATTAAGAAAAGAGAAAATCCAAGAAATCACAGGTAGATATGACAAAGGGGATGTTACCACTAACCCCACAGAAATAAAAATAACCATCAGATACTACTATGAGCACACCTATGCACACAAGCTAAAAAAAAAAAAACTAAAAGAGATGAGTTACTTTTCTGGAAACATATACCCTCCAAATACTGAACCAGGAAAATACTGATTCCCTGAACAGACCAATCATGAGCTCTAAAACTGAATCATTAATAAACAGCCTACTCACCAAAAAAGCCTAGCCACAGATGAATTCACAGCCAAATTCTACCAGATTTACTAAGAAGAACTGGTACCATTCCTACTGAAACTACTGCAAAACATTAAGAAAGAGGGACTCCTCCCCAGCTCATCCTATGAGGCTAGCATCATCCCAATACCAAGACCTGGTGAAGGCACAACCAAAGAAGAAAATTTCAGGCCAATAACCTTGATGAACATTGATGCAAAGGTCCTCAAAAAAATACCTGAAAATCAAATCCAGCAGCACATTGAAAAGCTAATTTACGACAATCAAGTGGGCTTCATCCCCAAACTGTGAGGTTGGTGCAACATATACAAATCAATAAATGTGATTCATCACAAAAACAGAACTAAAGACAAAAACCCCATGTTTATCTCAATAGATGCAGAAAAGGCCTTGACAATAAAATTCAACATCACTTAATGTTAAAAACTCTCAATAAACTAGGTATTAAAGAAACATACATAAGATCCATCTATGACAAACACACAACCAACATCATACTGAATGGGGAAAAGCTGGAAGAATTCCCCCTGAAAACTGGCACAAGACAGAACACCCTCTCTCACCACTCCTATTCACCACAGTATAAGAAGTCCTGGCCATAGTAATCAGGTAGGAGGAATAAATAAAAAGCATCCAAATAGGAAGAGAGGAAGTCAATCCATCCTGTTTGCAGGTGACATGACTGTATTCTAGAAAACATCACAGTCTCAGCCCAAAAGTCCTTACACCTTCAGCAAAGTTTCAGAGTACAAAATCAATGTACAAAAATCACTGACATTCCTGTACACCAACAACAGCCAAATCAAGAGCCAATTGAGGAGGAAATTCCATACAAATGTTCCACAAAAAGAATAAAATACCCAGAATACAGCTTATGAGGGAGGTAATGAGATTTACAAAGCATTGCTCAAAGAAATCAAAGACGACACAAACAAATGGAAAAACATCCCATGTTCATGAATAGGAAGAACTGGTATCATTAAAATGGCCATATTGTCCAAAGCAATTTACAGACTGAATGCTATTTCTATCAAACTATCAGTGATATTCTTCACATAACTAAAAAGAAAACTATTTTAAAATTCATATGGAACCAAAAAAAGCTCAAATAGCCACAGCAAACCTAATAAAAAAGAACAAAGCTGTAGGCATCACATTACCTAACTTCAAACTGTACTACGGGGCTACAATAACCAGAAGAGCATGGTACTGGTACAAAAATAATGAACAGATAAACCAATAGTACAAAATGGAGAGCCCAGAAACAAGGCTGCACCCTACAACCACCTGGTCTTCAGCAAAGCTGACAAAAACAAGCAATGAAAAAGAAACTCCCTATTCAATAATTAATGCTGGAATAACTGGCTAACCATATACAGAAGATTGAAATTGGACTCCTTCCATATGCCATAAACAAAAATCAATTCAAGATGGATTAAAGACTTAAATGTAAAACCCAAAACAATGAAAATCCTAGAAGATAGCCTAGGCAATACCATCCTGGACATAGAAACAGGCAAATATTTCATGACAAAGACCACAAAAGCAATTACAACAAAAGCAAAAATTGACTAAGGGTATCTAATTAAACTTAACAGCTTTTCCATAGCAAAAGAAACTATCACCAGATTTAAAAGACCTACAAAATGGTAAAAAAAAAAAAAAAAAAAAAAAATTGCAACCTATGTAATTGACAAAGGTCTAATATTTAGCATCTATAAGGAACTTAAATTTACAATAAAAAAATACCTTATAAAGTGAGCAAAGGACATGAACAGACTTTTCAAAAGAAGAAATATATGTGGCCTACAAAAAAAAAAAAACTCTAAATATTACTGATCATTAGAGAAATGTAAATCCACAATCAGAATTATCTTATACCAGTCAGAATGGCTACTACTAAAAAGTTAAAAAATAATAGATGCTGGCAAGGTTATGGAGAAAAGGGAACACTTACACACTGTTGGTGGGAGTGAAAATTCATTTAATCATCATGGAAAGCAGTATGATTATTCCTCAAAGAGCTAATAACAGAACTAAAACCATTCAACCCAACAATCTCATTACACACCCAGAGGAATATAAAGCATTCTACCATAAAGACAACATGCATGCAAATGTTCACTGGAGTACTATTCACAATAGCAAAGACAAAGAATCAACTCAAGTGCCCATCAATGACTGTTTGGATAAATGGTATGTGACACATATACACCATGGAATATCATGCAGCCATAAAAAAAGAATGAGATCATGTCTTTGGTGGGAACATGAATGAAGCTGGAGACTATTATCCTTAGCAAACTAACAAAGGAACAGAAAACCGAATACCGTATATTCTAACTTATAAGCGGGAGCTAAATGGTGAGAATTCATAAACACAAAGAAAGAAACAACAGACACTGGGGCCTGTTTGAGTGTGTAGGGTGGGAGGAAGGAGAAGAGCAGAAAAAGTAACTATTGGGCAGTAAGCTTGGTACTTGGGAGATGAAATAATCTGTACAACAAACTCCCATGACACAAGTTTACTTATGTAACAAACCTGCACATGTACCCCTGAACCTAAAATAACATTTTTTAAGGCAAACCCAAAGGCCACCTCTGCCGTTCCCGATAAGGGCCACTTCTCACCACGGGCAGTAGGTGATTAACTGACATCAAGAGAGGTGACCTTGGTGGAGATGCTGAAGGAAGAACAAGGGCTCAACTCTCCTGGCCCCCTCCTCCCTCTTCATTCCTAACACATAATCTCATCTTTCTCATCTCCGACTTTACATAGAAAACAGAACCATTCCAAAGAAATTTTCTCAACATCTTGCTACAAAATCTTTAAACATCCCAGCCATGGCATCCACTTTGTCCCCACTTCCCACTGCTGCGTGGGAGACATTCCTCTTTCATCCACTCCCTTCCTCCTTGCGTGGATCCTTCTCCCATCCTTCCTTCTCAGGAAACAATCCACTGAGTTTCTTTATTACCCTCTCCTGTGTCTTCAGTATCTCCCTCTCTTCTAGCCTCATTCGATTAACAAGTCTGCCTGTTCAAATTCTTCCCATCTAAAAAGCAAAACAACAAAATCTCTTATTGATCTCCTGTCATTCCTCTAGGACTACTACCCAATTTCTCTCTTCTCCTTCTTGAATCTCTTTAAAAGATTGTCAATTGGCTTAAGCCTGCAATCCTAGCACTTTGGGAAGCCAAAGTGGGTGGATCACTTGAGGTCAGGAGTTCAAGACCACCCTGGCCAGCATGGTGAAACCCCATTTAAAAAAAAAAAAAAAAAAAAACATTTTTTAAATAGCCTGGATGAATGGATTAAAAAACATGATACTACTATATGTGGCCTACAATAAATACAGAAATACACTGTACCCATAAAGACAGATACAGACTGAAAGTAAAAGGATAGAAAAAGACATTGCATGCAAACACAAACCAAAGCAGGATTAGCTATAAAAAGACAGAGAAGGTCATTATATAACAATAAAGGGAACAATCCAGCAAGAAAAAATAACAACTCTAAAAATATATGCACCCAACACTGGAGCATCCATATTCAGAAAGCAAATATTACTAGATCTAAAAAGAGAGAAAGACTAAAATACAGTAATAGTGGGAGTACTATAACCCTCTGCTCTCAGCATTAGACAGATCATCTAGACAGGTAAGTAACAAGGAAACACTCTATTTAAATAGGACTTCAGACCAAATGGAACTAACAGACACTTAAAGTTTTATCCAACAATGGCAGAATACACATTATTCTCATGAGCACATGGGCCACCTAGCCAGATAGACCGTATGTTAGACCACAAAACAAGTCTCACCAATGTTTTAAAACCCAAATTTAATCAAGTGTCGTAGGCTACAATGAAGTAAAACTATAAATCAATAATGAGAGGAACTATGGAATGTAAATTAATACATGAGAATTAAACAATACGGTCTTCATTGGGTCGATTAAGAAATTAAGATGTAGGGGGAAGAGGAGATGCAGGCCCTGAGATTTTCTAGAAACTTCCACCAAGATGGCTGAATAGGAACAGCTCCAGAGTACAATTCCCAGCAAGAGTGACGCAGAAGGTGAGTGATCCCCACATTTCCAACCAAGGTACCAAGTTCATCTCAATGGGACTGCTTGGACAGTGGGTGTAGCTTAGGAGGGCAAACCGAGACAGGGTGGGGTGTTGCCTCGCCCGGGAAATGCAAGGGGTCTAAGAACTCCCCCTCCTACCTAAAGGAGGCCACTGGGGACTTTTCAGGACACTCTGGCACTCCAGCTCAGATAATGTGCTTTTCCCATGGTCTTTATGCCCCCAGACCAGGAGATTCTTGCCGGTGCAAAAACACCAGTGCTATGAGTTTCCAGCACAAAACTAGGCAGCTGTTTTAGTTGTCACCTAGAACACCCGCGAGACAGAACTGCTCCTTCTCCTGATAAAAAGGGAGCTGAAGGCAGGGAGCCAAGTTATCTGGCTTGGCAGGTCCCAACCCCACAAAGACCAGCAACCTGAGATCCATTAGGCTTGAAGTTCTCACAGCCAGCACAGCAGTTTGAGCTCCATCTGAGAAGGTTGAGCTCGGTGCTAGGAGAGATGTCCACCATTACGGAGGCAGTTCTAACCTTGCCTATGTAAACAAAATCCCAGGGAAGTTAACACAGCATCTGGACAGAGCCCACAGCAGCTCAGCAAGGCCTCTGCTGGCAGACTGTAAGTAGACTCCTTTCTTGCTGGGGCAGGGCATCTCTGAAAAAAGGCAGCAGGTCATAAGGGACTTACAAATAAAGCCCCACCTTCCAGGGACAGAGCACCTGGGAAAAGGGGCAGTGGTGAGTTCCACTTCAGCAAACTTAAACATCCCTGCCAAGCAGCTCTGAAGGGAGCAACGGAGCTCCCAGCACAGTACTTGAGCTCTGATAAGGGACTGACTGCCTCCTCAAGTGGGTCCCTGACCCCCACATATTCTAAGAGATACTTCATCCAGGAGACCTCTGGCTGACATACAGTGGGTGCCCTTCTGGGATGAAGCTACCAGAGGAAGGAACAGGCAGCAATCTTTGCTGTTCTGCAGCCCTTGCCAGGTGATTCCCAGGCAAGCAGGGTCTGAAGTGAACCTCCATCAGTCTTGCAGCAGAGGGGTCTGACTGTTAGAAGGAAGACTAAAAAACGTAAAGAAATAGCTTCAACATCAACAGAAAGGACATCCACTCAGTGATCCCATCTGAAAGTCACCAACTTCAAAGACCAAAGGTAGATAAATCCACAAAGATGGGAAGAAACTAGTGCAAAAAGGCTGAAACCGCCTCTTCTCCTACAAGGAATCACAACGCCTCACCAGCACAGGATCAAAACAGGATGGAGAATGAATTTGATGAGTTGACAAAAGGTGGCTTCAGAAGGTGGATAATAACAAACTTCTCCAAGCTAAAGGAACATGTTCTGACCCAATGCAAAGAAACTAAGAACCTTGAAAAAAGGTGAGACGAAATGCTAACTAGAATAACCAGCTTACAGAACAACATAAATGACTTGGTGGAGCTAAAAAACACAGCACAAGAACTTCATGAAGTATACACAAGTTTCAATAGCCAAACTGATAAAGCAGAAGAAAGGATATCAAATGTTTTAAGATACACAAATCAAAAACCATGATACATCACATCAACAGAATGAAGGACAAAAAACATACAATCATTCCTACAGATGTAGAAAAGACATTTGATAAGATTCCACACTCCTTTACAATACTTTCAACTTATGAAGCATAGAAGAATACTACTCAAAATAATATAGGCTATCACACAACAATCCCACGGCAAACATTATACTGGGTGGAGAAAAGTTGACCACATTTCCTCTGAGAACTGGAACAAGACAAGGATGCCTACTTTCACCACTGCTATTCAACATATTCTGTCATTTTTCATGGAAAAAAAAGATTTTAATTCTAAATTCTATAAACCAAAATAGCCAAAATACCAATGTCATTTTTCACATAAAAGTTTTTTGTAATCCTAAAATTCATATGGAACCAGAAAAGTGAGCCAGAATAGCCAGAGCAATCCTAAGCAAAAAGAACAAAACTGCACACATCACATTACCATACTTCAAAATATATTAAAAGGATGTACTAGTGATATTGGTATAAAACAGCATGGTATTAGTATAAAAATGGACACATAAACCCAAGGAACAGAATATAGAACACGGAAGTAAGTCCACACATTTACAGTAAACTGATTTCAACAAAGAGGCCAAGAATGTACGCTGGGGAAAAGATACCTCTTCAGTAAATAGTGCTGAGAATGTTGGATGTCCAGACGCAGAAAAATGAAACTCAACCCCTATCTCTTACCATACACAAAATTCACTCAAGAGGATAAAAGACTGAAGCGTAAGACCTGAAACTATGTAAGCACTAGAAGAAAACATAGGGAAAACACTTTAGGACATTGGTCTAGGCAGATTTTATGGCTAAGACTGCGAAAACACAGACAGATAAAACAAATACAGATAACTAGAAATACATTAAACTAAAATGCTTCTGCAAAGGCAGGAAACAATCAAGAGAGTGAAGTGATGCCCTGTTGAGTAGAGAAATATTTACATACTATTCATCTGGCAAGAGACCAAAATCTAGAGCATATGAGGAACTCAAAACAACTCACTGAGCTTTTTTTTTTTTTTTTTTTTTTTAAACCATTAAAAATGGGCAAAGGACATAAATAGACAATTCTCAAAAAAAGACATACAAATGGATTGGGAGTATATGGAAAAAAACACTCAGCATCAGTAATTGTCAAGGAAATGGAAACTAAAATCACAATGAGATATCATCTTACGTCAGTTAGAATGGCTATATTGTTACAAAGATAAAAATATCAGATGCCAGAGAAGATATGGATGAAAGTGAACATTTACACAGTGTTAGCAGGACTGTAAACTAGTACAACCACTATGGAAAAACAGTGAAAATTTCTGGAAAGACTAAAACTAGAATTATCATATGATCCAGCAATCTCACTATTGGGAAAAAGAAAAAAAAAGGAAAGAAAAGAAAAAAAGGAAAGGAAAGGAGAGGAAAGGAGAGAGAGAGAGAGAAAAAGAGGAAAGACAAAGAAAGGAAAGGAAAGGGGAAAAGGAAACAAAAGAAAAGAAAAAGGAAAGAGAAGGAAAAAGAAAAGAAAAGAAGGGAAAAAAGAAAAGAAAAAAGAAAAGAAAAAAAAAGAAGGATGGTTGGTTTCCAGGTTTATCCATGTCCCTACAAAGGACATGAACTCATCGTTTTTTACGGCTGCACAGTATTCCATGGTGTATATGTGCCACAACCATCATTCTCAGCAAACTGACACAAGAACAGAAAATCAAACACCGCATGTTCTCACTCATAGGTGAGTGTTGAACAATGAGAGCATATGGACACAGGGAGGGGAGCATCATACACTGGGGTCTGTGGCGGGGGGAACTAGGGGAGGGACAGCGGGGGGTGGGGAGTTGGAGAGGGATGGCATGGGGACAAATGCCAGATATAAGTGATGGGGAGGAAGGCAGCAAACCACACTGCCATGTGTGCGTGTACCTATGCAACAATCTTGCATGTTCTTCACATGTACCCCAAAAGCTAAAATGCAATAAAATATATATTTTTAAAAAATAAATAAATAAAAAAGAGAAATTTGTCTACCAAAGGGATACTTGAAATAGCATGTTTACTGGAGCACTATTCACAATAGCAAAGATATGCAATTAACCTAAGTGTCCATCAATGGACCAAGGACTAAGGAACATGTGGTATATATACATTGGATGGAATAGGAGGTTGTTATGTGAAGTGAAATAACCCAGGCACCAAAAGGCAAATACTGCATATTCTCCCACAGATACTCCAAGTGACAGATACTTCAAATACCCTGACTTGATCATTACACACTCTATGCACCTAACAAAGTATCACATGTACCCCCAATAAACAGGTAAAATATTATGGACCAATTAAAAATAAATAAAGGTACTATCTTTCTGTTAATAGTTCTTAATCTTCATTTTCATGAGCTCCTTTATGAGAGTTAGTTAAAAGCTATGGCCTCTTAACAGTAAAACAAAAGGCACATATAAACACTCATTAAAAAATGACCATGGTAATATCACAAAGGATGTGAAATTGCTAAAGTTCTATGGGCTGCATTCACTAGAACCTGGTCTCTATAGCATGTTATCATACACATTTTTGAAATGCTAAGACTTCAAATAAATGATCAAAAGTTGTAAACAGATCATTTTAAAACTAGCTATGTAACAGATATATGGGGAAATGCTCAATCACATGTAATAAAACCATGTAAATATAAATAGTGAAAACTAAGGAAGGTTACAAAAGAAACTCTCTTACATTGCCGATGGCAGTGAAAATTAGAACAAATCTATAAAGCATAATTGCGAGCTACTTAAATTTTCAGGTAGAAAACAATTTGGCAAATTTTAGAACATTCACATGAAATATATTCTACCTTCAATTAAAATGATATGTTTGGCCAGGCACAGTGGGCTCACACTTGTAATCCCAGCATTTTGGGAGGCCAAGGTAGGCAGATCACTTGAGCCAGGAGCTGAAGACCAGCCTGGTCAATATAGTGAAACCCTGTCTCTGCTGAAAATATGAAAAATTAGCTGGGCATGGTGGCACTGACCTGTAATCCCAGCTGTGGAGGCTGAGGCATTAGAACTGCTTGAACTCGGGAGGTGGAGGTCACAGTGAGCCAAGATCAGGCCACTGCACTCCAGCCTGGATGACAGAGCAAGACTCCATCTCAAAGAAAGAAAAAGAAAAAGAAATTATATGTTCAAATAATTAGTAGCATCATGAAAAATATGTTCCTTATGATGGTAGTTAGGAATCCAGAAAACGAAAATATAAACCCTACTATACAGAATTATCATTAACACTACGTAATAGAAAATCTATACACAGGTAGTTCCTAGAAATGGTTCTCTTTGAGTGGTAGGAATATATATTTTAAGGAATTTCTCTTTCCTGTTTTTTGCATTTTTTAAACTTTATAATTTTGCTGTTGGAAATTTATAAAGGAAATGTATATACTTATAGAGTCATATTATCTTAGCATCATGAGGAAATTCAGATAAATTTCAATCAATCAATAAGTCTTCCAGCATCATTTATAATCTTTTTGGAAAGTGGCAATTAACATCAGTTGAATATTTTCAGTGACAAAGATTGCAAAACCTACAGGGAAGAACAATTTGTCACTAGCTTGCCGTAACTGTTAGAAAGCTGAAATATTCTTTTCTGAAACTTTTCTTCTAAACTGACAAAAATAGAGTTTATTTTATGTTAACTTCAAAATATTAATAGCACTATCCTGTCTCTTTTAAAGTTCTCTAGACTAAATACCAAAATTCAACTCAACTCTTTTCAGATACATTGTAAGCCTAATCATACTTAGTGGGAAATTTTCAAGTGGGTAATACTCTGTAATACAAAGCAACATGTAATCCAGGTGTGACCTGATCAATACTATAACCTCTTGTAATCTGGATTCATATACTATGACTCATAAGCTGGTCATTAACTAAAATTCATTCGTAGTTTCATAGTTTGGTTTTGGAAAACACAGAGGATGGACAGAATGGGACTGATGATTCATTAAACAATTGGTAGAAACATCTGCAGAAGCCAGAGTGGAAATCAAGGAAACCAAGTAGGTTCTACTACAATCTCTGACATTGTCCTTGCTACGTTAGTTTTCATATTTTTATACTAGAATTAACTCAAAAGCCACATCTGCATTCTAATTCTTCAAGTACTTTTTTTTATATTTCAATTTTTAGTTTAGATACGGGGGTACCTGTGCAGATTTGTTATACAAGACTATTATGTGAAGCTGAGGCTTGGAGTATGGATTCCTTCACCTAGTTAGTGAGCATGTTACCCAAGAGGTAGTTTTTAAACCCACCCCCTCCACCCTCTAGTAGTCTGCAGTGTCTACTGTACCCATATTTATGTTCATGTGTGCTCAATGTTTAGCTCCGATTTATAAATGAGAACACGTGGTATTTGGTTTTCTGTTCCTGCATTGATTTGCTTAGGACTGTGACCTCCAGCCGCATCCATGTTGCTGCAAAGGACAGGATTTTATTCTTTTTTGAAAGAAAAAAAAAATTGGAGACCTCAATTCACTATGACAAAAGGAAAAACTAAGCTGAAAGCTGAGTCATGCAAGAAGCTGCCTTTCCTTTCATTCCTAAGCAGATAGCTACAATAAAAGGTTAAATATTTCACAGGTAGCTACTCTACGTTAACCTTATTTTACATGAAGTGCTGATTTAGAGAACAAGACAAATATGTAATTGCCTATTCCCCTACCTGCTCCCTTCCTCTTGCAACAACATGTGGATTACCATACCCTACTTTCCCCTCCAGTCCATTTCTTCCTTTTAAAACATTGAAGTCTTCAAATTCATCTTTGGAGAAAGGTGAAAAAAAAAACAGAAATACAGAAACAGCCTGTGTTTCTGCAGTTTTGAATATTCAAATCAGATACTTTTTGATTTATACTTTGTATCGCTGTGTCGTACTCCACAGTGTGTGTGTGTGTGTGTATGTGTGTGTGTATACACACACACACACGCTATATATAGATATATATATATATATGGTGTTTGTGTATATCACATATATATATATATAT
>CAUYQU010052162.1:0-39098 GCA_963574635.1 Cheracebus regulus
TGGGGGGAGATAGCATGGGGAGAAATGGCAGATATAGGTGAAGGGGAGGAAGGCAACAAATTACACTGCCACGTGTGTACCTATGCAACAATATTGTATGTTCTTCACATGTACCCCCAAACCTAAAATGCAATAAAAAAAAAACACTTAAAGAAAAAAAATAAAATAAAATAAAATAAAATAGGAAGGATGGAAAATTCTTATTACTTAAATAAGTTAGACGGCAGTAGATGGAAATAACCTAGGTAGAGACTCTGATTTGGACAAGTATCTGTTCATTTTGAATGGATGCACACTGGAAAACTTCTTTCCCACACCAGGTGGGCATAACAAATCTATGTTGTCCCGTCTATTATTGTATGCAGTATTAAGCAGAGGGACACAGGCTCATGGCTGCATAGAGAGACTTATTACATGTATTTTTAATGTGTCTTGACTCTATTTCAAAGCCAATTATATTTCTAAGATATCATTTTTATAATGTAGAAGTTTTTATTAATTTTAAGTTCTGGGGTACATGTGCAGGATGTGCAGGTTTGTTACATAGGTAAAATGTGTGCCATGGTGGTTTGCTGCACCTGTCAACTCATCACCTAAGTATTAAGTACCACATGGATTAGCTATTTTTCCCAATGCTCTCCTTCCCACCTACTGCATGCCCTGACAGGCTCCAGTCTGTGTTGTTCTCCTCCCCAGGGCTAAGTGTTCTTATTGTTCAGCTCCCATGTATGAGTGAGAGCATGTGGTGTTTAGTTTCCTGTTCCTCTGTTAGTTTGCTGAGGATAATGGCTTCCAGCTCCATCTGTGTCTCTGCAAAATACATGATCTCATTCCTTTTTATAGCTTCATAGTAGTCCATGGTGTATATGTACCACATTTTCTTGATCCATTTTATCATTGATTGGCATTTGGGTTGATTCCATGTCTTTGCTATTGTGAATAGTGCTGCAATAAACAGAAGCATGCATGTATCTTTGTAATAGAATGATTTATATTCCTTTGGGTATATATCCACTAATGGGATTGCTGGGTCAAATGGTATTTCTCATACTAGATCTTTGAGGAATCACCACATCATCTTCCACAATGGTTGAACTAATTTACATTCTCACCAATATTGTGAAAGTGTTTTTATTTCTCCACAACTTTGCCAACATCTGTTGTTTCTTGACTTGCTAATAATTGCCATTCTGACTGGCATGAGATGATATCTCATTTTGGTTTTGATTTGCATTTCTCTAATGATCAGTGATGTTGAGCTTTATTTTCCTATAAACATATTTTCATGTTGGCCACATGAATGTCTTCTTTTGAGAAGTATCTGTTCATGTCTTTTGCCCACTTTTACTGTTTTTCTTCTAGTAAATTAAAAAATTTTTTAAGATGCTGAATATTAGACCTTTTTCAATTGCAATTTTTTTCTCCTCTTTAGGTTGCTTACTCACTCTGATGATAGTTTATTTTGCTGTGCAGAAACTCTTTAGTTTAATTAGATTTCATTTGTCAAAATTGCTTGTTTTTGTCAGGATTGTCAAAGATCAGATGGTTGTAGGTGTGCGGTCTTATTTCTGAGTTCTCTATTCTGTTCCATTGGTCTGTCTCTGGTTTTTTGTAACAGTACCATGTTGTTTTGGTTAGTGTAGCTTTATAGTATAGTTTGAAGTCAGGTAGCATGATCCCTCCAGGTTCGTTCTTTTTGCTTAGGATTGTCTTGGATATATGAGCTCTTTTTTGGTTCCATATGAATTTTAAAATAGTGTCTTCTATTCTATAAAGACAGACAATGGTAGTTTAATGGGAATAGCGTTGAATCTATAAATTGTTTTGGGCAGTATGGCCATTATCATATTGATTCTTTCTATCCAAGAGCATGGGATGTTTTTCCATTTGTTTGTGTCCTCTCTGATTTCCTTGAGAATTGGTTTGTAGTTCTCCTTGAAGAAGTCCTTCACTTCCTTTGGTAGCTCTATTTCTAGGCATTTTCTTCTCTTTATAGCAGTTGTAAATGGGAGTTCATTCATGATTTTGTTCTCTGCTTGTCTGTTGTTGGTGTGTAGGAATGATTGCAACTTTTTCACATTGATTTTGTGTCCTGAGACTGCTGAAGTTGCTTATCAGTTAAGCTTTTAAGCTGAGATGGTGGGTTTTTCTAGATATAGGGTCCTGCCATCTGCGAACAAAGACAACTTGATGTCATCTCTTCCTATTTGAATTTATTTCTTTCTCTTGCCTGATTGCCCTGGCCAGGACTTCCAATACTATGTTGAATAAGAGTGATGAGAGAAGGCATCCTTGTCTTGTGCTGGTTTTCAAGGAGAGTGCTTCCAGCTTTTGCCCATTCAGTATGCTATTGGCTATATGTTTTTCATAAATGGCTCTTATTATTTTGAGGTATGTTTCTTCAAGTTTATTGAGAGTTTTTAACATGAAGGGATATTGAAATTTATCAAAGGCCTTTCTACATCTATTGAGAGAATATGTTTGTCTGTTCTCATGCTGCTAATAAAGACATATGTGAGACCAGGTAATTTATAAAGAAAAGAGGTTTAATGGATTCACAGGTCCACATGGCTGGGGAGGCCTCACAATCATGATGGAAGGCAAAGGAGAAGCAAAATCACATCTTACATAGTGGCAGGCAAGAGGGCATGTGCAGAGAAACTCCCCTTTATAAAACCATGAGAACTCATGAGACTTATTCACTATCAGAAGAACAGCATGGGAAAGACCCACCCCCGTCATTTAATTACTTTCCACCAGGTCCCATCCATGATGTGGGAATTATGGGAACTAAAATTCAAGATGAGATTTGGGCACAGCCAAACTGTATCATTCCATCCCTGATTCTTAAAAATTTCATGTCCTCACATTTCAAAATCAATCACATTTCCAACCAACCACAAATATTACCCCAAAGTCTTACCTCATTTTAGCATTAACTCAAAAGTCCACAGTCCAAAGTCTCATCTGAGACAAAACAAGTTCCTTCCACCTGTAAGCCTATAAAATCAAAAGCAAGTGAGTTACTTCCTAAATACAGTGGGGGTACAGGCATTTTGATAAATACATCTGTTCCAAATGGGAGAAATTGGCCAAAACAAAGAGGCTCCACATAAGTCTGAAATCCAATAGAGCAGTCATTAAACTATAAAGTTCCAAAATGATCTTCTTTGACTCCATGTCTCACATTCAGGTCATGCTGACACAAGAGGTAGACTCCCACAGCCTTTGGCATCTCCACTCCTGTGGCTTTGTGAGGTATAGCCCCACTTCTGGCCGCTTTCATTGGCTGGCATCATTGAGTGTCTGTGATTCTTCCAGGTTCATGGTACCAGCCGTCAGTAGATCTACCATTTGGGGGTCTGGATGACAATGGTGGTGTTCTTACAGCTCTACTAGGCAGTGCCCCAGTGGTGACTCTGTGTGGGGACTCCAACTTCACATTTTCCTTCTGCGCTGCCCTAGCAGAGGTTGTCTATGAGGGCCCCACCCCTGCAGCAAACTTCTGCCTGGACATCCAGGCATTACCATACATCCTGTAAACCACAGGCAGAGGTTCTCAAACCTCAGTTATTCACTTCTGTGTACCTACAGGCTCAACACCATGTGAAAGCTGCCAAGGTTTGGGGCTTGATCCCTCTGAAGCCATGACCCTAGCTGTACCTTGGCCATTTTTAGCCATAGCTGGAGTGATTGAGATGCAGGGCACCAAGTCCCTAGGCTGCACACAGCAGGGGATCTCTGAACCCAGCCCAGGAAACCATTTTTCTCTCCTAGGCTTTAGGACCTATGATAGGAGGGGCTGCCTCAAAGGTCTCTGGCATGCCTTCAAGGCATTTTCCCCATTGTCTTGACGATTAACATTTGGCACATAACTGAAGAATTTCTGCACAGGCTTGAATTTCTTTCTAGCAAATGGGTTTTTCTTTTGTACTACATTGTCAGTCTGCAACTTTTTCAAATTTTTATGCTCTGCTTCCTCTTGAACGTTTCGTTGCTTAAAAATTTCTTGCATTAGATACCTTATTATCTCTCTCAAATTCAAAGTTCCACAGATCTCTAGGATAGAGGCAAAATACCACCAGCCTGTTTTCATAGCAAGAGTGACCTTTACTCCAGTACAGACTCCTCATCTCCATCTGAGATCACCTCAGCCTGGACTTTATTGTCCATATCACTATTAGCATTTTGGTCAAAGCCATTCAACAAGTCTCTAGGAGGTTCCAATCTTTCCCATATCATCCTATCTTTTGAGCCCTCCAAGTCTCCAGGAAGTTCCAAACTTTCCCACATTTTCCTTTTTCTGAGCCTTCCAAACTGTAGCAACCTCTCTGCTTGTTATTCAGTTCCAAAGTTTTCACATCGTCAGATATCTTTACAGTAGCATCTGACTCTACCAGTATCAATATTCTGCATTATTCTGTTATCATAATTTTAATAAAGACAAACCTGAGACTGAATAATATATAAAGCAAAGAGGTATAATGAACTCACAGTTCCACATGGCTATGGCCTTACTATCATGGTGGAAGGCAAAGGAGAAGCAAAGGCACGTCTTACATGGTGGCAGGCAAGAGAGTGTGTGCAGGGGAGCTCTACTTTATAAAACCATCAGATCCCATGAGATTTATGAATTATCATAAGAACAACATGGGAAAGACCTGTCCCCATGATTCAATTACTTTCTACTGGATCCTTCCCATGACATGTGGGAATTATGGGAGCTACAATTCAATATGAGATTTGGGTGGGAACACAGCCAAACCATATCAGATAATCATGTGGTTTTTGTCTTTAGTTATGTTTATGTGGTGAAACACATTTATTGATTTGCATATGTTGAACCAGCCTTGCATCCTGGGGATGAAGCAAACTTGATTGTGGTGGATAAGCTTTCTGATATGCTTCTGTATTCAGTTTGCCAGTATTTTACTGAGAATTTTTATGTTGATGTTCATCATGGATATTGGTCTAAAGTTTTCTTTTTTTGTTTAATCTTTGCCAGGTTTTGGTATCAGAATGATGCTGGACTCATAAAATGAGTTAGGGAGGAGTCTCTCCTTTTTAATTGTTTGGAATAGTTTCACAAGAATGGATATCAGCTCCTTGTTGTGCCTCTGGTAGAAGTCAGCTATAAATCCATCTGATCATGGGCTTCTTTTGGTTGGTAGGCTATTTATTACTGCCACAGTTTCAGAACTTATTATTGATCTATTTTGGAATTCAACTTCTTCCTGGTTCAGTCTTGGGAGGGTGTAGTGTCCAGGAATTTATCCATTTCTTCTAGAGTTTTTAGTTCATGTGCCTAGAGGTTTCTATAGTATTCTCTGATAGTGGTTTGTACTTTTGTGGGGTCAGTGGTAATATGCCCTTTATTATTTTTTATTGTGTCTCTTTGATTCTTCTCTCTTTTCTTCTTTATTAATCCTGATAGTGGTCTATCTATTTTACTTTATTTTTCCCCACAAAGCCAGCTCTTGGATTCATTAATTTTTTTTTTTGAAGTAATTTTTGTGTGTCTATCTCCTCCTGTTCTGCTCTGAGGTTGGTTGTTTCTTGTCTTCTGCTAGCTTCATTTTTTTTTTCTCTCGGTTTCTTGGTTCTCTGGTTCTTTTAGTTTTGATGTTAGAATGTCAATTTGAGATCTTTCTAGCTTTTTGATGTGGTAATTTAGTGCTATAAATTTCCCTCTTAATATTGCTTTAGCTGTATCTCAGAGATTCTGGTGTGTTGTCTCTTTGTTCTCATTAGTTTCAAAAAACTTCTTGATATCTCTCTTAATTTTATTATTTACCCAGGAGTCATTCAGGAGCAGGTTATCCAATTTCCATATAGTTGTATGGTTTTGCGTGAGTTTCTTAGTGTTGAGTTTGATTGCACTGTGGTCTGAGAGACTATTTATTATTTCAGTTCTTTTGCATTTGCTGAGGAGTAATTTACTTCCAATTATGTGTTCAATTTTAGAGTAAGTGCCATGTGGTGCTGAGAAGAATGTATATTCTGTTGTTTGGTGGTGTACAGTTCTGTAGTTATCTCAGGTCCTACTTGATACAGAGCTGAGTTGAAGTCATGCATATCCTTGTTAATTTTCTGTCTCATTGATCTATCTATTCTTCACAGTAGGGTGTTAAAATCTCCCACTGTTCGTGTGTGGGATTCTAAGTCTCTTTGTAGGTCTCTAAGAACTTGTTTTATGAATCGGGGTGCTCTTGTATTAGGTGCATATATATTCAGAATAGTTATCTCTTCTTGCAGAAATGATCTCTTCACCATTATGTAATGCCCTTTTATGTTTTTTTTTTTTTAAATTTTTGTTGGTTTAAAGTCTGTTTTCTCAGACACTAAGATTGCAACCCCTCCTCTTTGCTGTTTTTCATTTGCTTGGTAAATTTTCCACCATCCCACAATTTTGAGTCTATGTATGTTTTTGCCTGTGAGATGGGTCTCTTGAATACAGCACACCAATGGATCCTGACTTTTTATTCAGTTTTCTATTCCATGGCTTTTAATTGGGGGCATTTAGCCAATTTATTGTTAAGGTTAAAATTGTGCGTGAATTTGATTCTATCATCATGATGCTAGCTGGTTATTTTGCAGACTTGATTATGTAGTTTATTCACAGTTTCAATAGTCTGTGTACTTTAGTGTGTTTTTATAGTGGCTGGTAATGGTTTTTACTTTACATATTTAATGCTTCCTTCAGGAGCTCTTGCAAGACAGGCCTGGTGGTTTTGTATTTCCTCAGCATTTGCTTGTCTGAAAAAGATTTTCTTTCTACTTTGCTTATGAAGCTTAGCCTTTCCCCAAATATGTCATTTTAGGTTGGGAATTCTTTTCTTTAAGAATAATGAATATTGTCCCTCAATGTCTTCTGGCTTATATGGTTTCCACTGAGCAGTCTGCTGTTAGTCTGATGGGATTCCGTTTATAGGTGAACTGGCCTTTCTCCATGACTGTCCTTAATATTTCTTCCTTTATTTCAACCTTGGAAATTTTGATGATTATGTGTCTTGGGATTGATCTTTTCATGGAGTATCTTACTGGGATTCTCTGGATTTCCTGAATTTGAATGTTAGCCTGTTTTGCTAGGTTGAGTAAGTTCTCCTGGATGATATCCTGAAGTATGTTTTTCAACTTGATTTTGTTATTCATCTCTTTCAGGTACCCCAATCAGTTTTAAGTTCAGTCTTTTTACATAATCCTATTGTTTTTGGAGGTTTGTTAATTCCTTTTCATTTTTTTCCCTCTAATCTTACCTGCCTGCCTAATTTCAGCAAGAGAGTCTTCAAGCTCTGTTATCCTTTCTTCTCCTGGTCTATTTGGCTATTGATACTTGTGTTTGTATTGTAAAGGTCTTGTATTGTGTTTCTTAGCTATATCACGTCATTTATGTTCTTCATTCTGGTTAACAGCTCCTATGTTTTGACATGGTTCTTAGCTTCTTTTCAGTGGGTTAAAACATTCTTCTGTAGCTCAGTGAAGTTCGTTATTACCCATCTTCTGCAGTCTAATTCTATTAATTCATTTATCTCAGCTATAGCCCAGTTCTGTGTCCATGCTGGAAACATCTTGTGATCATTCAGAAGAGAAAAGGCACTCTGACTTTTTGAGTTTTCAGCGTTTTTATGTTGATTCTTTCTCATCTTCATGGGTTTATCTACCTTTGATCTTTGAGGCTGCTGACCTTTGGATGGGGATTTTTGTGGGAGTCTTTTGTTGTTGTTGTTGCTTTCTGTTTTACTTTTAGCAGTCAGGCCCCTTTTTCATAGGGCTGCTGCTGTTTGCTGGGGTTCTACTTGAGACCCTGTTTGCCTGGGTCCCTCCCAT
Source organism: Cheracebus regulus (assembly GCA_963574635.1). Lineage (NCBI taxonomy): Eukaryota > Metazoa > Chordata > Mammalia > Primates > Pitheciidae > Cheracebus > Cheracebus regulus. The sequence goes on from CAUYQU010052162.1 coordinate 7,828, forward strand.
ACCTGGAGTTATCACCAGTGAAGGCTGCAGAATAGCAAAGATGGCAACCTACTTCTTCCTCTGAACTCTGTCCCAGAGGGTCACTGACCTGATGCCAGCTGGATTGCTCCTACATGGGCATCTGCAGACCCCTGTTGGGAGGTCTCATCCAATCAGGAGGAGCAGGATCAGGAACCTACTTAAATAAGCAGTCTGGCTGCCTTTGGCAGAGCCAGTGTACTATATGAGGTATAATCCTCCTCTGGGCTGCCTTGACTCTCCAGAGCCGGCAGGCAGGCTGATCCAGGATACTACACTTGCCCCTCTTCCTAGGGGCTCCTTTCAGGGAGATTAGAATTCTGTCCATAAACCTCTGGCTGGGGATGCTAAAAATCATACAGGGAAGCCCCACCCAGTGAGGAGGAATAGGTCACGGTCCCACTTAAAGAAGCAGTCTGGCCATGAACTGTCACAGTGGCTGTGCTATGCTGTGGGAAATTGCTCCCTGTCCAGACCGCCCTGTCTCACTAGCACTGATGTCTGGGAAAAATGGCCTACTGGAGCCTCAGTGATAACGGCTGCCCCTTTCCTGCCAGTACTCAGTCTTTTTAGGCATTTTCCAGCCTGCTGCACTGGCCTTGCAGGGCTTCTAAGCCATTGGGTTTTAGCTTGTGGGGTTCCATGGGATTGGGGCCTGCTGAGCAAGCCCACTTTGCTCCCTAGCTTCAGCCCCCTGCCCATAGAAGTGGATGGGTCTCCTGGCTCACTGGAGTTCTGGAGCTGGAGTATGCAAAAACTCCCGTGCCTTAGTGCCTGCCTGGGTGGCTGTCCCCCTGGACAGCTGCCATCAGTCTGCACAACTCTGTGCTCGGGACCCAAGGCCCTGGTGGCATGGGCTCATGAGGAGACCTCCTGATCCATGGGTTGCACAGATCTGTCAGAAAAGTGTGCTTTTCAGGGCCAGGCAGCACAATCCCAGATGGCCTCTCTTGACTGAGAGAGGGAGTTCTCTATATCCTGTGCAGCTCTTGGGTGGGCTCTTGCTCCACACCGCTTTTCCTTGCTCTCTTCATGTTGCAACATCTGTCTAGCTGGTCCCAGTGAGAGAACCTGGGTACCTCACTTGAAGGTGCAGGATTCACTTGCCATTTTTGTTCTTCTCCTTGGGAGCTGCAGACCAGAGCTGTCTCTATTTGGCCATCTTGGTTTGTTACCCACAAAGACATTCTTTGGAAGTTTTTCTTTCATTTGTATAAACCATGGAGTGGGAGTGTGAATAAAATTAAAAGTCACTATTTTTTATGTACAATAAATAATTGAATTTTCTATTTTCTTAAATGCACAGTAATTATAAGCCCTTTAACAGAGAAAAGTGTCCCAACAGATAAAGGATAGGTGCCAATATTTTGAAACACCAGATATCTCCCTGGGGAGCAGGTGTCCTCCTGAGCAGTGGTTTTCTTGCCACTTGTGTGATGTTTATTTCTTTTTTGTCCATTTGTACAATATTTTTTTAGTCTAGAGGCTGTACAAGGCACCATGCCAGGCTCTAGGGATGGGGTGGGGTTGAATCAAGTCTGTGCAGAGAAATTCAGTGTAGATGATCAGAATTTCCAAAAGAAGATAATAGCAGATGTAAGCCTAGTCTTCAGTGTACACCCTGCCACAAAAATCTATTTCCAGTCTATCTTTTCCAACTCCCGAAACAATTTTATACCAAAGATGTGACCTATTTTGAACTTGAGGGGTTGGATGCGTCTATTGTTGTCCCACAAAATTCTGTGTGAAAAAAGCCTTCTGTTGATTACATTCGTGAGAAACTCTTCCCAGACTCCAGACAGGAGGAAATACGACATCATCTCTCTCTTCCTCTGTCTCTCTGATCTCCATTATTACACAGAATGGAAAGAAACCATTTTAGTTTCTCTCTACCCTTCCAAATCTGGTGCTGGGGTCCGTGGTTTGCTATCAACAGAACTCATTCATTCCATCCTTAACTAGCGTCATCTGAGAAGTGCCTGAGGCATGAAACTCTACGAATTTGCAAGAGGCAGAAGTAACATATTTCTCTTTTCCAGGCTAGCACTAAAGTCTCAGCTCTGGGGACCTGGTACTCACAGAAGTATGGAGTAGGCCACCTCACATTCTCCAAAGTGGGTGTGTGGAAGGAAACATTTTTATTATAATAGCCAACTCACTTCCACAAAGACAGATGCTAAATAAAATGTTCTTCCTACAAGGCTACTTGATTGTGAAGACTTTGATAATGACTAAACCTGTCAAAACAGCATTACCAGGGGCCAGAGGATGAGATTCATGACTTCGATTATAGAATTTCTGCTGTAAAAGTATTTGACCTCTAAATACAACTATTTCCTTAAAATTTTTTTTGTATACTACTTTTACTAAAGGTCATTATGCTTGGTTCTAAGAAGAACTGATGAATTTACTTATTAAGGAAGTGAAGTTCGTGGACATTAAAGGAATTGTCCCTGGTTATCTAGTTAGAAGGTGGTGGAACGTGAACCCTGCCCCTCATCTTTACATTTTAGGTTGAGTACTTTTTTCATAAACTGTACAGATTCTTGAATTTTGAAGATAGTACTACTGATGGGCTAATTTTGATTAGGAGACATTCCAGCAGGGCGTGTTTGAATTGAGGAGTGTGTCTAATACAGCTGGTTAGGAACTAAGCACGATCTGAGAATGTGTGATAGAGACACATTGATTTGATCACAGGAGAGAACAAACCCAGGACGTTTCCCTCAGTAGCACTGTTTCTAAAATGAGGTATGATGGATTTTACATGTGACCATGAAATAGTCTTCCCTGTGTGTTTTCTAAGCGTTTTACCTTACGGTTGCATGTTTAAACATTTGAGATTTACATTGTATTGTTAATACTGTCTACAGCCTATTTTTTCTGTGACTTCATGAGTTTCAGTCACTACTTTAAAAAAATAAAACAAAAAAACCTGTGTAACATTGGCTCTTGGCTATTGCCTTGCCGTGGATTTTAGGTTGTCTCCAAACCCATCTGCCAAACAGGACAAATACAACCAATGTGACTGTCATCTTCACCACCAATACTATTTGTTATCTGCTGGGGCATGTTTCATGATTAGCCAGCCACTGGATTGGATTGACATGTGGCAGTCTAATTCAATTGGCATTGGAAATCTCTTTAAATCTCCTGTATCTAAGATACTATGCTTAGTTTTTATGAGGTGACAGAGGAAAAAAGGGATGGAGAGCTTAAAAATCTCATAGGAAATAATGATATGTAAACAACTAATGAAAATATAAGGCCAGATAAAATACATTATACTATAAGTAAATATTGCTATGGGAGAAAAAGCGGAAAACCAATGAAATTTGACAGACCTGAGGAATGTTTTATAGAGGTGTAACATTTGAGCTCGGCTCTCAGGGATAAGTTAGATTTTCCTCCATGTACAAATGAGTAGGGAGAGGAATTCTGGGCTGAGGGAATATTAAGATCAGATGGGATTACAGGAGTATGAAAGCACAGGAAACCACTACTAGTGAAATAATTTGAAACATAACTAGAGAATTGGAATAAATGTGAGCTATGTTAGGGCATAAAATCAGCCAAAAGTAGTAGTGGTATTAAGACGTGTAGGTTTGCCAGATTTAGCAAATAAAAAGAGAACCATCAATTAAATTTAAACTTCAGCTAAACAACAAGTGATTTCTTAGTGTGATGAAGGCATATATATATATATATATATATATATATATATATATACACTAAAAAATATTTATTGATTTTCTAAAAGTCAGATTTCTCAAAATGTCCAACAGCAAGAATGAAAGAGCCTGATAACTCAGGGAGAAACTCTGGCTGTTCGATTTAAAATTCTAGAGGAAAATTCAAAGCGAGACAATATTTATATTGCATTTAAGTGCGACAAGAGAACATTTGCCGCCAAAGAGGTACTGAATAATCAACTGGACAAAAGGACTTGGCCAGCTCACATCAGCAGCATCTCTCCTGGTCACTTCAGTACCCCAGAGCTTGCACAGTAGATTATGAATGAGGTAACTATGTTGACAGAGTCAGAACTATGTATAGACCCATCAACAGGTGCTCCATCTTAGAAGGATTAGGTAAAGTAAGTAAATCCAAGAACCTGCAGGTGGGAGTGAATGTGGCTCTGCACATGGTCACTACCAGTGACTCATCTAGGCGATTTCCATTTCTTGTCCCCACCACTGTAGGCTCTGTGGGGCTAGAGCAGGGATCAGCAAACTATGACTGATGGCCAAGTCTTTCTCATAGCTCCTTTTTTCCCCATGACTCCATGAGCTAAGAATGGTTTTTCTATTTTTAAAAAGTTTTTAAAAATAAAAATAAGAAATATATAACAGACTGTTAGAGAGAAATTTAAGTCTTTTTTTTTAACAGTGTCTATCATGTATTTCTTTTCTCTTTATTTATTCTATCAAAATGGCTTTGAAAATCTAAAATTCTCATTTGCTGGTCCCTTATAGAAGTTTGCTGATCCCTGGTCTATATTTTGGGGGTCCCAGAGAGGAAAGATGCTTCTTCTAGGGGATATAGTAAGAATTTCATTGCACTTAAAGCTACAGCCATCATCTGGTTATTTTGGATACTTTGTGCTTGTAGGTCAGCAAGCAAAAAATGGGGTTATGGGCAGAAGTGATTGACCCTATTCATTATGAGGAGATAGAGTTGCTGATATACATTTTTGACAATTTGTTGACATATTGGGGGATCTTACATTAGTCTAATACAAAGTTTCAACTCAAATGTGCAGGTACAGCAACCATAATTCTAATAAGACCATGGTAACTAGAGCCCAGATACCTTACAGGTGAGGGTCACCCTGGCAGGCAAGCCACCAGTCCAGTAGAAGTGCTAGATGAGCCAGAGGGGGAGCCTAGAATGGGTGATGGAGGTGGGACATGATTATCCCAGCCATGAGATCAACTGTAATAGGTATAATTCTTCTCTTGTAAACATTTCCTAAAATTACAACTAACCAGGATCCTGGACAAATATTGTCTGGATAAGATGAAATTCATCATGAAAGAAGCAAGTGAATGGTACAAGGGATGGAATGTGGTAGCTTCTCTTAGTGCTGCCTTCAGATTTCATTTGCCAGGCCAACATACCCACCCTGTGGTGGCTGTTAATGGCTCACGGTTGCCCACTTCTGAGAATTGTCCTTGCCGAGACAGAAGCTATCTCATTTGCCTCACATGGAAGGTTAGCTCCCTTTGTCCCAGGAGACTAATGGCACAGGGGAAAAAAGGCCATTCCTCTTACTTCAAAGTTTTACCAGCTCTGCAGCTCTCATCATCCCCCAGATTGCCTGTGGCATTAGGACTAAAGCTGCCTTCTATTGAGCTCACTCTCATGCTGTTTTCCACTGATAGTACTATTCTATGCTACTTCCTTCTTACCTTTCTTTTCAGAAATAAATGATAAATTTACATAAATAAAATAAATAATAAAATAAGTCAATTTTATATAAATTTTTGTTTTAGGTTTGGCTTCTAGGATACCTGACCTAAGACAAAGACCTATGTGATCTGGCCACTGCATACATTGCTAATCTCATTTCCTGCTACTTTTCCTCTTAAAATTTTGATTCCAGCCATACTGGTTTCTTTGCTATTTCTTCACATGATAAACATCTGCCATTATCAGGGCCTTTATTTTTCCCTCAGCCTGGACTCTGTTCTCTGGATAGCCACTGGGTTTCACTCCCTCATTTCATGCACATTTGTAATAAAATGCCACCTGTTAAGAACATTTTCTGGATACCATTGTAACAGTGGACACCCTATCTTTCCATCTCCTTGTCCTTCTCTATTATTTTTTCATAGGTCATATTACTACATGACATTCTACTATATATGTACTTATTTCTTTGTGTATTTTCTATCTCCCTGACTAGAATATAAATGCTAAAATGATAGGGAATGTTCTATTCCATTTGCTATAATATTTTTGCTGCTTATAACAATGTCAGAAAAATAGCAGGCATTCTGTAAAGAATGTTCCTGTATGACAGTCACTTCACTCAGTATGTTGTCAATTTTGAATTCGACCTCAAATTTCTCTGGCTCCAAAAATCTTGCTTTTGGTTTTGAACCCTGTCACTGCATGTTCATTATTCTCAGCTGCTCTGTGTACCAAATCATTTATTCCAATTCACTTGATATCAGAATTCCAGTGGGACTAAAATACTTGAAATTCCCACATATTAGGATATATATAGCCATCTGCTATAACAAATTGAATCCAAAATTTCAATTGTTCGATATAATAAAAGTTTACTTTTTGCTCACATAAAGCCCATTGAGTAGAGTGTGAGGAAGATAGGTTTGTGTTTTGTTCTATATAGTCATTTGGAGTCCTAGGTTGATGGAGACGTGCCATTCTTAATGCAGAACTTCTAATGTTGCCCTGAGAGTTCAAAAATTAGGATCACAAGGTATGAAAAAATCATATAATATATACACACACACACACACACACATATATATATATATATATATATATTTTATCAGCCAGGTCTAGAAGTCTTATACATCACTTTCACTGGCATTGAGTTATCCAAAGTCATCATATTGCCCAAAATGAATGTAAAGGAAGTTAGGAAATATAGCACCTTGCCTGCCAACCCTTTCATGGCAGTGACTCTATACAGTGGAAGGGAGCACAAGTTTTTGATGGACAGCTAACCACATCTACTACAAGTTGTCCACTGCCAGTGGTTATTCACGTGCATCTTTCTTTCCATAACAGAACATACCATCCCTTCCCATGGGAGAAGAATACAATGCTGCATTCAGTTACTGCATCTAGATCACCCTGGAAACATTATCTCCCATTATCTGACTAACCTTGATCCAGGAAATTAAAGTGATGCAGGAGAACTTTAAGCTCGAAGTTTTACAGAGAAGCAAAAAGGTTCTTGTGCAGAATCTTCAGTCTCCTTGGGATGAATTTCTCTTTTGTAGTCATTATTTTCTTAAGCTTGAGACTTCACACTGCCTAGTAATTTTTTTTTTTTAAGTCACAGAAACAGATGGCACTAAAGTTCTAACCAGTGTTTTACCAAGCCAGGTATTCAGCGATTACTTTATCTCTCCCAATAGATACTATGTAATTGTGATTATAATGTTTATTAGTCTTTGCTTAAAGTTTGTTTAGAAAGAATTCTTGTTTCCATTTGCTATGTCACTACACACAAATTAGGGGGAAATATATCTCGTGTATTTCAAATAAGATAAAAGGAAGCCATTATTTTGTTGGAACACATCACCTGCAATTACTAGAGGAAGTGGCTACAGAGTACATGTAGAGCCTTCAAACCGTCTTTCATAGCCAAGTGAGTTAACACCAGATCTAGCACTGAAGAAACCATTGAATAATTCAGTTCTCTTTTCCATGCTGAGAGCAGTGCAGGTAATCATTATCACTTAACCTTGTACTTGATAATGAACAAAATGAGTGTGAAATCCTGTGGTTGATATCTTTGTTGTATCTTGAAAATAAATTTTGTATCATTTTGGTCAAAAGATTAAAAGTATGATCTGACTTTTGGAAGGAACTAGGAGAAACGTGTGTGTGTGTGTGTGTGTGTGTGTGTGTGTGTGTGTGTGTGTGTGTGTGTGTGCGTGCGTGCACACTGATTTGGCCATTGTAGTAGATTATTCATCAATGCTAATTAATGTCACCTATCAATATTTATACCTTGTATAGGCTCCTTCTAAATTGACTCTGGGCTTGGTTCTATGACTGGCTTTGGTTCAATAGGACACCAACAAACATGAAACAAACAGCAACTTGTTAAGTTTTTTGAACATTAAGGCTTAACCTTTGTAATGTTTTAACTACCATGTTGGAAGCCAAGTCTATTATGCTGAAGAGAACATGTAAAGGGTAAAGGTTTGCCAAGGTTCTCTGGCTGACAGCCCCAGCCCCAACTCAGATCCAGTTCAGCTGCCAGATTATAGCTTCATGAGACACTTCAGAAGAAACCAGCCCACCTGTCCCCCAACCCCCAAAAGAAAACTTTCCAGCTGTGCCTAGCCCAAATTGCAGAATCTGAAGCAAATAAATGATTAAGTTATACTCTAAACCTCTGAGTTTTGGGACTTTGTCACATAGCAGTAGATAACTGATACAACTATGGCATGTTTATTTGGACAAGATTTTTTTCAAATACAATAATTCTCAGCATCTTTATTGCAACAATCTGAACCTTAGCCTCTGCCATTTCTCATTGACTTTTCCCCACCCTTGAATTACTTAGGAAACCAAATGATTTGTTGAAGACACTTCTGGCTTCCAGCTAGGTCCTTTCACTACTTTCTTACCTTAGTTTTCTGAGGAATCCCATCTTTTCTATCTCTTTATTTTCATTCTACTTTTAGTATCTACCCTTAATCCTGTGGTATTTCTCAGGTTTGTTTCAGCTCTACTGACCATTCAGAGTTAGAAAATGTGGTTGAGTCAGGGTAGTAACTGAATAAACTACTCTGGTTAAGTCTTAAAATGGGAAGGCTGAGATATGTTTATATTCTTGTTATCAACCAGGTTGAATATTCAGCTTATAACACATCTGTTAATTTTCTTACATTTTGTATCTCTTTGTTATTTTTTCTTGAAGCCTATCCAGTTAAACTTTAATCTTATGGCCATGATGTTCTGTGTGTTGAAATGGAAATAGAATGAGCTCTCCAGCCATGAGGCATAATTTTGAGCTATGATTCTTCAGTGTTCTAACTTTATAACTACAATGAATTTTACTAACATACTTGAGCCTCAGATTTTCAACTTATATTTTTTTCATACAAATTTGTTGATAGGACGTAACAATGAATATATAAAATTCCTTAAGCAATTCCAGTAAGACAAGATAGGGACTTAATGAATGGTAATCATCATTATCATGATTAAATATAGTAATTTAAAAGAAGTTGACAGTTGATTCTCCCCCAAGCCTGTTCTTCCAGCTGAGTCTGAATCTCACTGATGTATTCTGATATATTTTTAAAAAGTTAATGTGATTTATTTTACTAGTGTTTTATGGAAATTGAATTGGGCGACTAATGATAATAGTCAGTAAATATTAAGGACTTAGTACATGACAGGCACCATTCTAAACATTTTACATGTATTAATTTGTCAAATACTCACAAGAACACTATTAGAGAACTTGATATTTTTAATTTCTATTTTACAGTAGAAGAAACTAGGCTTAAAATTATTCCTAGACATAAGCTTGCCAAAGGCAGTCTTAGCTGTTAGGAACAGAGCCAGAATCTACCCAAGGGAATCTAGTTTGAAACCTGTACTTGTAAACACTTCAGCTGTGCACTCCTGCCTCTCCCAAATTCATTTAGATGAGTGATTAATGAATTATTTTTGCCATAAACACCATATTTATTATGGAAGTCGATTTAGTTTTTTGTCCTGAACACAGATTTCATTATCAGTTATGTTGTTTTTATTCTGATTTCAGTTCAGTGGAAAATCACTTGTTCCTAAACATCCATAATAAATCTTATACTTTTGAAAGTGGAGTCCATCCCTGCCTTCTCCTCTCTCCCAGTTACAGGAGAAAGCACCTGCAGTAAGAGAAAGGCTCTTTCCTTTCTGTTTGACATGGACATGGATTTAAATTGTAGAATTGAGGAGCAAGATGGCAGAATAGATGGCTCCACTGATCATCCTCTCCTCCACCACCAGGCAAGGACACCAAGTTAACAACTATATAGAAAAAGAAACCACTTTCATAAGTGGCACTAAAGAGAAAAAACAGTCCTGAATCACCAGCTGTCCCCCACTGCCACCCCCACTTCCACTCCACCTGGGAGAACTCAGCAATTGTGAGGCACTGAACTCTGCTGCTCTTAGAACAGAAAGGAAAAGTACCAAACTCAGCTGATGCCACAGAGAAAACATTTAAACAAATCCTAGCCAGAGGGAAATCACCAATGCTAGAGGTCTGAACTTGAATGCCTGAGTACCTGCAAACCTTGCCACGGGCCAAAGGGGTCTTGGTCTCTAAGCAAACTTGAAAGGCAGCCTAGGCCATAAGGACTGCAACCTAGAGCTGAACTAGGTCTAATACAGCAGACTAGGGAGGCATACAACATACTGAAATACTGGCTGGGGCAGCCAAACAAATACTAGCGTCATCCCTCCCTCAAACCCAGGCTGCACAGCTTGTTGCTCCAAAAGAGAACACATTTTTCCACTTGAGAAGGAAGAGTGAGAAGGACTTTTTGTCATGCATTTTGGATACCAGCTTAGCTACAGCAGGATATGGCACCAGTCAGAGTCATTAGGCCCCCATTCCAGGTCCTAGCTCCCAAACTACATTTCTAGACACAACATGGACCAGAAGGGAACTTGGTATCTTCTCCTTCAAGTCCTTCCGGTATTCATCACCTGGTAGCTGAAGAGCCCACAAGCCCTGAATAACCAGCAGCAATACACAGGTGGTACATTGAGGGCTTCGGTGAGCCTCTAATACTTGTGGGCTTCAGGTTAAACTCAGCCACATTACCAGCTGTGGTGGCTATAGGGCAAAACTCCTGCTTGAGAAAAGTAGAGGGAAGAGTAAAGGGGACTTTGTCTTCAACCTTAGGTACCAATACTGCCACAGTGGGATAGAGCACCAAGCAAGCTCTTTTGGGCCCCAGTTCCAGGACTTGACTTTTGGACATCATTTCTAGACCTGCCCTGAGCCAGAGGGGAGCCCTCAGTCCTGAAGGGTGAGTCACAGGCCAGGCATGCATTCAACACAAACTCACTTAAGAGACCTTGGGTCTTAACAGTGGTGGTAGTATGGCAGTACTCCTTGCAGCTAGGTATGGCGGTGGCTATAGGATGGGTTTCCTCTGCCATTGGAAAGGAGAGGAAAGAGTGAGAAATACTGTGTCTTGTGGTTTGACTGCCAGCTCAGCTGTAATACAATACCAGGTAAACTTCCAAGCTTTTATACTCTAGTCTCTGATTCCTAGATGGCACCTCTAGACCCACTCATCACTGCCCTGAAGGAAAGAACTCAGGCCTGGGTGGCTTTGCCAACTGCTAATTTTAGAGCCCCAGGTCCTTGAACAAACATCAGCAGTAGCCAGGGAATGGTTACATTAGGGGAGACCCAGCATTGTGCCAGCTTTAGGTCTGACCCAGTGCTTGTGTCACTCCACACACAGCTTTACATGGCTCAGAGCAGAGGACAGAGACTCTGTATGTTTGGGAGAAAGTAAGGGAAGATAACAAGTGTCTCTACCTGGTAATCTAGAGAATTTTCCTGTATCTTGTCCAAGATCATCAAAGACAGTATCTCTATGGGTCTGCAAGAACCACGATGTTACTGAGCTTGGGTTACAGAAACAGTTCAGATCATAATACCTAAATTTTTTCCAAATATCTTGAACACCTCCCCAAGAAGGACAGACATAAATAAGTCCAGACAGTGAAGATTATAATATATACCTAACTCTTCCATGACTAGACACCAAAGAATATCTTCTAGCATCAACACCTTCTAGGAAAACATGACCTCAACAAATGAACTAAGTAAGATACCAGGGACCAATCCTGAATAAACAGAGATATATGACCGTTCAGGCAGAGAACTCAAAATAGCTGTGTTGAGGAAGTTCAAGATAACAAAGAGAAGGGATTCAGAATTCTATCAGATAAATTTAACAAAGAAACTGAAGTAATTTAAAAGAATCAAACAGAAATTCTGGAGCTGAAAATGCAATTGACATAGTGAAGAATCACGAGTTTCTTCATAGCAGAATGGGTCAAGCAGAATAAATAATGAGCTTTGAAGACAGGCTATTTGAAAATACACAGTCAGAAGAGACAAAAGAAAAAAAAAAAAAACAACAAAGCCACACCTACAGGATCTAGAAAACAGACTCAAAAGAGCAAATCGCTTAAGAGTTTTTGGCCTTAAAGAAGAGGTAGAGAAAGAGGGATAGAAAGTTTATTCAAAGGGATAATAACAAAGAACTTTCCAAACCTAGAGAAAGATTTTAATATTCAAGTACAAGAAGGTTATAGAACACTAAGCATATTTAATCCAAAGAAGACTATCTGAAGACATTTAACAATGAAACGCCCAAAGGTCAACAATAAAGGAAGAATTGTAAAAGCAGCAAGAGAAAAGGAACAACATACAATGAAGCTTGAATATGTCTGACAGCAGACTTTTCAGCGGAAATCTTACAGGCCAGGAGAGAGGAACATGACATATTTAAAGTACTGAAGGAAAAATCTTTTACCCTAGAATAGTATTTTGGTGAAATATCCTTAAAACATGAAGGAGAAATAAAAACTTTCCCAGGCAAACAAAAGCTGAGAGGTTTAATCAACACCAGTCTTGTCCTATAAGAAATGGTAAATGAAGCACTTCAGTCAGAAAGAAAAGAACATTAATTATCAGCTGAAGATACAAAATTTTATGGTGATAATAAGTATGACAAAAAATACAGAATATTATAAGACCATAACTGTGGTGAGGAAACTACTCTTATCCGAAGCAGAAAGACTAAATGATGAGCCAATAAAAAATAATAACTACAACAACTTTTCAAGAACTAGTATAGTAAGATATAAATAAAAAGATCAAAAAATTAAAAACCAGGAGGACAGAGTTCAGGTGAGTTCTTATTAGTTTTCTTTGTGCTTGTTTGCTTATGCAAATAGTGTTAAGTTGTTACCAGGTTAAAATAATGGGTTATAAGATAGTATCTGCAAGCTCATAATAACCTCAAACCAAAACTGTACAATGGGTACACACAAATAAAAACCAGGAAACTAAATCATGTTACCTGAGAAAATCATCATCACTAGAGGAAGACAAGAATGAAAGAATATAGAAAGAGAAGACTACAAAACAACCAGAAAACAAGAAACAAAATGGCAGGAGTAAGCCTTTACTTATCAATAATAATACTGAATGTAAATGGACTAAACACTCCAGTCAAAAGACTTAGACTGGCTCAATGGATAAAAAAATAAGACCCATTGATCTGTCGCTTACAAGAAACACACTTCACCTATATACCTATAGACTTAAAAAAAGAAATGGACAAAGAGATTTCATGCCAATGGAAACTAAACAAGAGCAGGAGTCACTATACTTATATCAGACAAAATAGATTTCAAGATAAAGACTATAAGAGACAAAGGAGGTCACTACATAATGATAAAGGGGTCAGTTCAGCAAGAGGATATAACCATTTAAAATGTACACCCAACACTGAAGCACACAGATATATAAAGAAAATATTAGCACAAAAGGGAGAGATAAGCCCTAATAAAATAATACCTGGAAACTTTAACACCGTACTTTCAGCAATGGACAGATCTTCCGGAGAATAAACAAAGAAATATCAGACTTATTATGCACTATAGACCGAATGGATATATTAGACATTTACATAACATTTCATCCAAGAACTGCAGATTACACATTTTTTTTCCCTAAGCAAATGGTTCATTCTCAAGGATAGATTATATGTTAAGTTACAAAACAAACCTTAAAACATTCCAAAAAATTGAAATAATACCAAGCATCCTCTCTGACTACACTGGAGTACAACTAGAAAATAATAACAAGGAATTTTGAAAACTATACACATACATGGAAATTAAACAGTATGCTCCTAATTGACCAATGGTTAATGAAGAAATTAAGAAGGAAATAAAAAAAATTCTTGAAATAAATGATAATGAAAACACAACCAAAACCTATGGGACATAGCAAAAGCAGTACTAAGAGAGAAGTTTGTAAGTGCCTACATCAAAAAAGAGGAAAAACACCAAATAAATAATTTAATAATGCCTCTTTTTTTTTTTTTTTTTTTAGATGGAATTGGAGTTTCACTCTTGTTGCCCAGGCTAGAGTGCAGTGGTGCAATCTTGGCTCACCACAACCTCTGCCTCTTTGGTTCAAGCAGTTCTCCTGCTTCAGACTCCTGAGTAGCTGGGATTACAGGCATGTGCCACCATGCCCAGCTAATTTGTATTTTTAGTTAAAAGAGGGTTTTTCCATGTTGGTCAGGCTGGTCTCTAACTCCTGATCTCAGGTGATCTGCCTGCCTCAGCCTCCCAAAGTGCTGGGATTACAGGCATGAGCCACTGTACCTGGCCTGATGCATCTTAAAGAACTAAAAAAGCAAGAGCAAATCAAACCCAAAATTACTAGAAGAAATAATAAAGATCAGAGCAGAAATAAATAAAACTGAACTGAAGGAAGATCCAATGAAACAGTGAGGTGGGCTTTTTAAAAATGTTAAACAAACTTGATAAACCTTTAGCTAGACTAGCTATAAAAAGAGAAGATTCAAATAAATAAAATCAGAAATGAAAAAGGAGACATTGCAAATAATACTGCAGAAATTCAATGGATTATCAGAGGCAACTATCAGCAACTATAGGCCAATAAATTGGAAAATCTAGAAGAAATTGATAAATTCCTAGCTACATACAACTTATCAAGATTGAACCAGGAAGAAATCCAATAAAGAGTAATGAGACTGAAGCCATAATTAAAAGTCTGTCAGAAAAGAAAAGCCCAGGACCTGATAGCTTCCCTATTGAATTCTACCAAATATTTGAACAAGAAATAATACAAATCCTACTCAAACTATCCTGAAAAATAGACAAGGAGGGAATACTTCTAAAATTATCCTATGAGGCCAGTGGTACCCTGATACCAAAATCAGAAAAAAGACATTAAAGAAGAAAACTCTAGGCCAGTATCTCTGATGACTATTCATGCAAAAATCCTCAACAAAATATTAGCAAACCGAATTCAACAATACATTAGAAAGATCATTCATCATGACCTAGTTGGGTTCATCCCTTGGATGCAAGGATGGTTCAACATATACAAATCAATCATTGTGATATATTATGTCAACAGAATGGAGAACAAAAGCCGTTTGATCTTTTCAATTGATGTGGGAAAAGCATTTGAAAAATTCAACATCCCTTCATGATAAAAATACTCAAAAACTGGTGAAAGAATACCTTAACATAAAAAAAAAAACTATATATAACAGACCCCCAGCTAGTATCATACTGAATGGAGAAAAAAATCTTTTTCTCTAAGATCTAGAATACAACAAGGATGCTCACTGTTACCACTGTACTGCAATATAGAGCTGAAAGTCCTAGCTAGAGCAATGAGACAAAAGAAAGATATAAAGGACATCCATTTTGGAAAGGAAGAAGTCCAATTATCCTGTTTGCAGATGACAGGATCTTAGATTTGGAAAAATTAAAGACTCCTCAAGAAAACTATTAGAATTGATAAACAAATTCAGTAAAATTTAAGTATACAAAATTAGTATGCAAAAATCAGTAGAATTTCTATATGCCAGTAGTGAATAATCTAAAAAATAAAACAGTAATTCTACTTGTAGTGGCCTCAAATAAAATAAAATACCTAGGAATTAACCAAAGAAGTGAAAGATTTCTATGAAAATATAAAACACCAAAGAAAAAAATTGTGAACACCAAAAATAAAAAAATGAAAAGATATTTCATGTTCACAGACTGAAACAATATTGTTAAAATGTTCATACTACCCTCAGCAATCTACAGATTCAGTGCAATTTCTATCAAAATACCAAGGATATCCATCACAAAAATAGAAAAAATAATACTAAAGTTTACATGGAACCACAAAAGACTCAGAATACCCAGAGCTATGCTAAACAAACAAAAAACAAAATTGGAGGACTCACAGTACCCAATTTAAAAGTATACTACAGAGTTAAAGTAACCAAAACAGCATGATACTGGCATTAAAACAGACACATAGACCAAAGGAACAGAATAGAGAACCCTAAAACAAATCCACACACCTATAGTGAACTCATTTTTAACAATAGTGCCAAGAACATACACTGAGAAAAAGAAAGTCTCTTCAATAAATGGGGCTGAAGAATGAAACTAGACCCCTATCTTTTACCATATACAAACATCAAATCAAAATCAATTAAAGACTTAAACCTAAGACTTCAAGCCTAAGACCTGAAACTATTTCAAGAAAATATGAGGGACAATCTCCAGGACATTGGTCTGGGCAAAGATTTCTTGAGCAATATGCCACAGGCACAGGCAACCAAAACCAAAAATGGAGAAATGGGACCACATCAAATTCAAAAGCCTCTGCACAGCAAAGGTTAAAATCAACAGAGTGAAGAAACAACACACAGATAGGGAGAAAATTTTTGTAAATTACCCATCTGACTAAAGATTAATAAATAGAATATATCAGAAGTTTAAACAACCCTATAGGAAAACATCTGATAATCCAATCAAAATATGGGCAAATAATTTGAATAGATATTTCTCAAAAGAAGACATACAAATACAAATGGCAGACACATGAAAAGGTGCTCAGTATCACTGATCATCAGAGAAATGCAAATCAAAACTACAATGAGCTATCATCTCATCTCAGTGAAAATGGCTTGTATCTAAAGGCAGGCAATGACAAATGCTGGCAAGGATGTAGAGAGAAAAGGGAATTCTTGTACATCGTTGGTTGGAATGTAAATTAGTACAACCACTCTGGAGAACAGTTTGGAGATTTCAAGAAAACTAAAAATTGAGCTACCATATGATTCAGCAACCTTACTTCTGGGTGTATACCCCCAAAAAGGAAATCAGTATATTGAAGAGATAACTGCACTCCTGTGTTTGTTGTAGCGCTGTTCACAGTAGCTAGGATTTGTAAGCAATTTAAGTGTTCATCAACAGATAAATGCATAAAAATTTGGTACATATACATAATGGAGTACTATTCAGCCACAAAAAAGAGTGAGATTCAGTCAGTTGCAACAACATGGATGGAACTAAATATCATAAAATTTGGTGAAATAAGCCAGGCACAGAAACACAAACATTGCATATTCTCACTTAATTTGTGGGATCTAAAAATTGAAACAGTTGAAGTCATGTACATGGAGAGTAGAAGGATGGTTATCAAGAGGCTAGGAAGGGTGGTGGGGGACTAAAGAGTATGTAGGGATGGCTAATGAGTATAAAAAAGTAGTTAGAAAGACTGAATAAGACCTACTATTTGATAGCATAGCAGAGTGACTAAAGAATAACTGCACATTTTAAAATAACTTAGTGTGTAATTAGATTGTTTGCAGCTCAGTGGATCAATGTTTGAGAGGATGGATACTCCATTCCTCATGACGTGCTTATTTCACATTGCATGCCTTTATCAAAACATCTCATGGACCCCATAAATACATACAACTACTATGTACCAACTAAAATTTTTTTTTAATTTTAAATTTTAGAATTGAGAATATACAGCATCCTCTAACCTTCTCCTTAAATATGCAAAGAAACTGAGGTCAAGAATGGTTTTCTTACTGCCATTCATTATTACAATCATTAATTCTTTGATTTAACAAGGACCGAAGCCTCCTAAAACCAGTTTATATTCTCCACTAAAACAAATTGTTTCCCAGGGAGCTGCAGGGAATCTCAGTTTATATCCCAGGAGGTGAGTACAGCAGAGGTCTCACAGTCCACACTGAGAGAGCAGTCGGGTTTCCAAGACTTTTAAAATACTGGTGTGACATTTTAAATAAAGTGACTCCTGCAGCCTTCCCCAAGCTTTTTTGGTTTTCCTCATCTAAGAAGTTTTAAGGCCCTTAAGTCACATCTTATTTCTAATGAAACCTTTTTCTTCAAATTGTAGTTTTTTTCCAAGGGAATGTCAGTTCGTCTTACTCCTAGGGCACAGGAAACTCAATAACAGCTGTACAGTGTATGCCATTTTAGTTAAGCCATACTGTACTTGAAATTGATTCTCAGAAGAAGGAGGAAGTTGGCATTTGGAACTATGAGCTTTATTAAAAAATTCCTTTTAAACAATTCACCTAAGGTCAGGTCATTTCAGAACTCCTGGGATCCAATTGCCTATCACAATTACAGCTATTTGAAATTTTTTGTAGAGGAGTATCTACCCTATATGCCAACGTAATGGTGGGGACAACAATGCTAATGACACATTGCTTTCTTTTTGGTTATATAAAAATTTCACTTTCCTATGGTTTTATATTTTAAAGTTGTTTTTAAAGATCCATTATCCTTTATAACAGAATTGTTATGTGGATTACAGTGAGGGTAATTTAGTGTTATTGAGACATTCATATTATTTGAGAGCTTATTATATGCTGGGGATTGTGTTAGGTATTTGAGAATCAAAGATAAAAGTATGGAAAAGAGTCAGATAGAATAATGGGAATTAAAAGTTTTGGAGCATCTACTATGGGCCAAACATTGTGTTGGACACTCTATTCAAACTATTTCATTTAACTTTTTAACACTCTGAAGAATGTGTCATTTTTATTTTTCAGACATAGAATTGAGGCTGTTACTAAATATGGTAGGGAATAAATAAAATATTTAATAATTTATGTGTCTAAATTATAAAATGTAAACAAATGATCTAGGAAGTCAGAATGAAACAAATTGCTCAGGAGTATTGCTTTGGATAATGTTTTAGTTGGACTTTGGGAGTTGCATGTGAAATAAGTGGGAGTAGAGAATGTTCCAATTGAAGGAATGGAATAAAAACATGTTTTGAGAGATGAAAGTACATGAAACAGGAAATAACTAGGCATACCTAGCATACAGGATATGTTGCAACATGAACAGCAGGCAGAGTGGGTATTGGAGATGCTATTAATGTACCAGTCCATATCCTGAGTTCATCTCTGAGTTCACCTGAAGCTGTTGTACACAGTTTCTCAATTGAATCCCCCATGTCTGCTTCTCTGCCAGGAAACTTTCTCTGGCACCAGGACAGTTTGCTCAGCTGCAGAAAGGTGCTGCTAGGAAGCGTAGGAAAGTTAACCCCAGGAGCAACTCTCAACCAGTGGGAGATGAAAATCAATGGTTAATGCTTTAGCTCCTTGGTTCGTTGGTGGGGAAATTCTAAAGCACAATCTCTGCCATTTTACAAAAGTGAACCAGCAAACTGAACTCCAGCTGCCTGGCTTTTTAGTGCACATTTTTATTGTCTTGCCTCACTTTCCTAGCCTTCTTTCTCCCATCTCCTGGGATCATCTCCCAAAAAAATTATCTTCACCTGTCATTGTTTCAGGGTTTGCTTTGTAGGTGAGTGGGGGAGTTCAGACTAAGGGCAG
The DNA here is from genome assembly GCA_963574635.1 of Cheracebus regulus. Classification (NCBI taxonomy): domain Eukaryota; kingdom Metazoa; phylum Chordata; class Mammalia; order Primates; family Pitheciidae; genus Cheracebus; species Cheracebus regulus. The sequence continues at coordinate 27,024 of CAUYQU010052162.1, forward strand.
GAGAACTGGAAAGCAGAGGAAGATATAAAGTAGGTGTGTGGCCTTGTGTCCTAAGAGACATGGATTTTTAACGTAGAGGAGATGGGACATCACTAAAGTCTTCAAAAAAATGTCACATTTGTAATTTAGAAAAGGTACTCTGGTTGCTGGGTGTATGATAAACTGGAAAGGTTGACTCAAGAAACTGTTGAGTAATTGTTGCAATAGCATAGAGGGCCTCAATTTGGGCCATTAGTATAATAATAATGACAGATTGAGATTTTTAAGATAGTATATATAAGCTGGTTAGGTAGTACACGTATAAGTTATAGTATCAGAAAATAAATACGTACTCAAAATAGGTTAAAGAGGTTGTAATTAAAGACCTATTAGCAAATATTTGTGCAGAACAAATTGAAACCATGAGAGACAGTATCCCAAGGGAGGTAAAAACAGAGAAGCTTATATCACCTTAACTCCGAAAGAATATGGGGGAGTGGTTTCCAGAGCTTAAAGGAGAGCTTAGTAGACACAGGACTACTTTATAGGAACATTCAGTTCCTTTGGTCTTCAATTAAAAGATGGAGCCAGTACAAAGATGCCTTCTGGGAAGGAAGAGAATCCAGACTTCTCTCCCTTACCTTTAGTATTCTGATGGAGCTCTCCACTGGCCAAACCAATTAGAAACTCTGGGGAAAAGTCACATATTGAAATAGGCCACACAGATTAGCTACCTGAGTTAGAAGGTAAGAAAGTCAAGGGCAAAAAAACCTAGGGATCTGCAGGGCAAATGAAAGATAGTGTGTACTGTCCATTAGCAGCAGAATCTAGGGACTGGAGAGCAGACCAGAAACAGGGCAAAAATTGGAAAAGAAGGGAAGATGATGGATGCCTTGGGAAGGCATTCTTCCTTTGATCCATGAAGGTACCTATGTAGGTAAAAGGTGAATACATGTGCTTGGGTGGGAGAGCAGAACATGGGCAGTGGAAGAAAGTAAGGTGGGAGATGGGACCAATGTCTTCACTTGGTCCGGGGATGGCTGGGTCTAGGGCACCTGAAACTCATAGCTTTCAATAAAGCATATCTCTCTAAAGTTATTTTTTTTCTCTGAGCAATAACACTCTCCACTTTCCATATCATTACTTCTCAGTCCTCAAATGCATGTGAACATATACACACATTACACATACTTTCATAATATTTGGTAAAAGGATTGGTTTTGATGATATTTTAGTTAAACATATATGGTGGTAGTTTCTGTTGACATTGAATATTTCTCTTCTTCAAGGATTCTTGTTGGCCAGAGGGCATTTAGCTATCTGAGATCTTTTCATGCTCTCGAAGTCAATAGTTCAGTTGTGTGTAAGTGGAAACAGGAATAAAGTCATGTTGATGGGATTTCTGAGAAATCAATGCACTAGTTGAGATTCCTCCCATGATAGGCAATCCTATTTCATCAGAAGCAGGTCTGTCTCACCTTGCGAGAAGGTAATGTGTTTGTGAGAAAAGCCTTGGTCTGGAGTCAGAGTCCCAGGGTTCAAATCCTAACTTTACCATTTATGTATGTGTGGTTGAGCTAATTAGTAATCACCTTCAGTATCTTATCTATAGCATGGAGAAAATGAGCCCTGCTCTTTGTAATTGTTAGAATAAGCCCATTTATGCAGAGGACAACTGCTTACTTCATATTTCTGCATAAAGTAAAATATGATTTAAACTTTATACTAGATGATTTCTGTGTTTCTGTGGCCTGTAGAATTTTAGAGGAATGTGGCAAATTCTGGGTGGAAACATTGTTATCATCATGGGTTTTTGGTTCAGATGGACGATATAAACACTGTCTTCTCTACTTATCTGTGTGACTTCAGGCAAATTTCTTAAATTTCACTCACTGTTCATACATGCAAAGTGAGAATAATATTTCACAGGATTGCTACAAGAGTAAGACAATACACAAAATTTCATAGCATTCACCACCGATAGTGAGCACTCTGCTAATGAAGATACTATATTTTATTAGCTGTTAGCTTCTTTTCTTCTATTCTCACTCCTTTTTCCTACCTTTCCTCATTCTATTCTTCCTGTCTAAAGCTAAATCCCAAGGGATGCTAGAGTGAGCATATATGACACATTGCCCAGTAACGTGCCTAGAGACTTTACATATGTTAACCGTTTAATACTCACAGGAGCCTTAGATATTTTCCCCATATGGCACATGATTAACCAAGGCTCAGAGAGGTTAATTGCCACAGAGTCACATAGCTAATAATTGGCAATACTGGAATTTAAACTTCGGTTTGACTAGCTTCACAGTTCTTTCCACAACTTCATTCTGGCTCATGCACAATTCCAAGTAACAAGGTGCTAAAGATACTGTTAAATTTGAAGTGATATGCAAATGTGAAATACTATGATGATTGTTGTAAATTATTAAAATAATACTATTTTATACTGCTAGCTTGGCGCAGGGGCCTTTAACATACAGTCTTATTTGCACTCATCTGCAAGGTAAGTCTGTTTCATTGTATACTGGCCAACACTGTGGGCTCAGCAAAAATTTAAAGGAATCTATTTAGTCTTCCCTGTCCTTTCAAGCACAGAGACATTAGGGATGGAAAAAGAGGATAGGCCTGCAGTCTATTTCTTTCTCATTGTGGAGATGAGGGACAAACTATGAGTTTTGAGGGTGTGGCTCCACACATCCACCAGGATGCATTTTCCCTTGATAGACAAGGTGGTTTTGGTGAATTGCAACCCCAGAATAGTTATAGAGAGTAACACTGGGAAGCATGCAGGATACTGGGCTTGATCTGGACTACAGGATGGCCATTGCCTAGGTCTATACAACCCATTTACAGAGCTGAGAGCCTATATGAAAGAACAATTTAAAAATCTAATTAGCACGATAGCTGGATTTTTAACTTTCTTTTAAAAATTTCTTCACAAGCTAACTTGTTTCCAGAAAAAAGGCCAAAACCACCTATTTTAAAACTCACATGTTACTTCCAGAGTAAGCATTCTAGTTAAGAAGCACTAATCTGTCATTGGTACAGATAATGAGGGAAGAAGATATTAGAAAATGTCTGAATAAAAAAAACACCCAAACGAGGGGCTCTTTGATTAGTTTTCTCTTCTTCTTGCATGCCTTCCATTCTTCCTCTCTTTCCTCCTCCTTCCTTCCTTTCTTTTTATTTAAATTAATAAACAACAATATGCCTGGACAATATAGTAAGATCTTGTCTCTACAAAAAATATATATTAACTGGGCATTGTGGCATGCACCTGTTGTCCTGGCTACTAATGAGTCTGAGATGGGAAGATCACTTGGGCCTAGCAGGTCAATTCTACAGTGAGCCAAGATTGCACCAGTACACTCCAGCCTGGGTGGCAGAATGAGATCCTGCCTCAAAAACAAACAAAAAGCAATAAATATTTTCAGGAGAAAGGTGAATTTTTTTTCGAGACTAGGGATGATATCAAAACTTCTTCCTAACCAGTTCAGTGTCCTCTGGGAGAGACATGGAGGCCTAGCACTGCACGAAGAGAAAATCTGGTCCTTGCAAATCAGGCATTTTACCAAATGTGTAATTCAATGAGCAAAAGCTTTAAAAAGTTTATTTTAAAATAAGCTTTTTAAAGCTTTTTAAATCTCAACTTTGGAAATTTTAATGGAGTTAAAAGATATTGCTGTAATTTCAATAAGGGCCTTGATGTAAGAAAGTGACTCCCCTGCAAAGCCCAGCATGGGATGAGAATCACATGAGAGCAAGACAAAAAATTCAGGAACCTGAAATGAGATGAAACTGTTCTGGGTTAAGGGTTTGCTTTTCAATAGCCCTTTGCTAAGAAGAATGCTGGATTCTAGATTAGGACCTTACTGCATAGCATTAATAAGTTACAATATAGTAAAATCTTTCTAGGATCTGGTTTCAGAATGCTCTTTGATCATATCCTCTACTGTAACCTTCATTTATTTGACTTTCAACAGTCTGAGTTCCTTCAGGGCAGGGGTTGTGTCTTCTACAACTGTGTCAACAATACCTGGTACAGAGCAAACATTCAATAAACCCTTGTTGAATTACTGAATAAGCAGCTGTTCTATGTGTTGTTTATGTCTTCATAAACTCATGACTTGAAGCATCTCTCTGAACATTGTTTTAGACAGACACAGGTGAGCCTTACCTGACAAAGTCATGATTGTCATCCCAAGGACCACTGAAGTACAGCCTTATACAGAAGTCAGCTTAACAAGGTGTGTTTCTTTTCTGGTGGGCTGTGAATTACACTGATAGTCTGGAGAGAATGATAAAAGAATGTTCATAGAAAAATGTAAATATCAATGCAAGCAATATGAGGATAGTGCCAAATGAATAGAATAGATGATATATGACTTCAAAGCCAGGAGAGGTTGATATGGGCATAGGTTGGGGGTCAGGAGGTAAGATATGAAATGCTCTCAAGGGGATGAGTGGAATGTGTACAGTTGTAAGATGGAAAGTTATTAAGAAGAAAGCCAGAAAGTTTTGCTTGTTGTTTTTATTTATGAACCCAGCATACACTTTAGGGAGCCCACATAGCACATTCGCAGCCTAGATAGCCTCAGGCTAGTCTTCATGTTACTGAAAGAACTGGCTTCGGACTCTAGCTCAGGTTTTCCTCCCTGGCATTTTCTACTCTTTAGAGAAAATGGGGAAAAACACCTAGTTCTCTGTACTCTAGAAGGTACTATAGGTACTGCTATGATTCAGTAAGGATTATTACTTTAAGGAGTAATAAAACAGTAGAACTAATAAAACAGAGTGATAGCCCAATACACAGAGTCAGAAATGAAACCATCTAGAAACAGCATAGCTTTTGATCCATTTATCAAAGCACTTTTGGATTCAAGGCAGGGACAAAAAAAAATCAGAGAAATTTAATCCATATCTAGAATCCTTTAATGAATAAATCATTTTAAATGGAACAGAGGAGATTTTTTTTTAATTGTTTTTCTTTTGTTTGGCAATTCACCTGAGTCCAAACCCTATCAATCCATTCTAATGAGTTCTTGGTTTATATCTTTAATTAGTCCCCAATGTTGTATTAGCAGTGGATTTGGGGGGATTGTGGTATTTTGTAAGAAAATGAGCAAAGAAGAAAGAAAAATATCTTCTTTTGTCTAAAAAGAAATCTCTTTTGCTTAAAGGATCTGGGTTCCCCCCTTCTCCTACTCCCTTCTTCCCTCCTTTGTTTTCTTCCCCATTCCCTTCCTATTTTACTTATGTTCATTTGTTTGATTTGGTTTCTTTTATTTGTTAGAAGACAGAGATATTGCTCAATTATAGCAGATAACTTCATGTTTTTTAAAAAAGTTTAATTCTTTAAAAACAGATTATCATCAATATATAATGTAAAATGTCATTTATCTCAAATATACAAAAATCTCCATGCAATTAAGTGTTCTATATAGTGTCTTTGACCCTATATTATTTACAAGATCTGCAATCTATACAGGTCCACTGCTGTGAAATTTCACTTTGTGATATTGACAAAATTTCTTAACATCTCTGTAGGCTTGCACATTGTGGGGATTCAGTCAGGGTGGTGGCAAAAGTATTAAGGGAAAAATATTAGAGAAAGTTATAGAATATAGTCTCAAACCCTTTTGAAAGGCTCAAGGGTTTTTTCTATAGTTCTTGTCTGAAGGCAGCCTTGTCCCCTTAGTTAAATAAATTAGTAGGAACAAAGGAATGTGGAGAGTTTACCTAACTAACCTGTTTACTCATGTGGTCTTAAAACTAACCTTTGAGCCAGGTGGCCGTCTTGGGTGAAGGTCGACCAGGGAAATTACCCTCCAACAGTGTTTACTTTCGGCTCAGAACCTCGCCTTTAATCTTTTTGCAGAAGTGTGTTGACTTAGAATCTGTTAGTAAATCTATACTGAATAAATGTGAAGAGGGCCAACTAGTCAGGGTCATGTAGCTGCAACCTCTCCCTGTGAGTGGCTCACAACCCCCTAGCCCACTCATTCACTGGAAATTTGTGTCTGAGTGCATTTATTCATCTATTGTGCAACTGGAGTCTGTGGGATGGGCCCCAGCAGGTGGTGACCCCAACACCATGTCCATATGTAAAGGTATGTCTTGAGAACCAAATGCAGCAATGTTTACAAAAGTGCTCTAAAACATACTGAGCACCAATATTCAAGGAAGCTATACTTATACAAGCTGTATATCTCAATTTTTAGGTAGAATAATATCTTTTATTCTCTCACATTTATAACTATTTGGCTTAAGAATCAGTATACTTTCTGCAATGGTTAAACTAATTTACACTCCCACAAATAGTGCATAAGCATTCTCTTTTCTTTATGACCTCACCAACCTCTTTTTTTGTTTGTTTTTTGCCTTCTTAATAGCATTCTGACTGGTGGGAAATGGTATCTCATTTTGGTTTTGATTCGTATTTCTGTAATCATCAGTGATACTGAGCTTTTTTTTTTCACATATTTGTTGGCCTCTGGAGAGCCAAATCCAAGATACATGACATAAGATTAGTCAACTAGATGCTCTCAGCTGAGAGTGAAAATCTTTCAGGAAAATTGTAAATACTCAGTGACCAAAGTCTAGGGCAGGGACCAGGCCATAGTCTTTTTTTTTTTTTTAATTCTGTTATATAAACTATGTATCCGGAAACTTCATAGAGTGATCAACCACCAAATTTTTGCTGACCAATTAAGTGGCTTCAGCAGGTGATTTATTCCAGTTATTGTTTCAATACACATCAGAAAATTTATATTTATGAACAAGGAAGAAGAAAATAAATTGCCTGTAATCCCATACCTCTTGACCACAGTGAATATTTCAGGATATACCTTTCTGGGAATTTTTATAAATACATATAGTTCTATGTATTTGTATGTATGTATACAAATATAAATATAGATAACATAAATATGCATATATCACATATAATAAGCATATATAAGATAATCTGTATAAATGTAAACCAATTTAATACAGTTATGTTACACATGGTACATATAACATGTAAATACGTATACATACATATTAATATAAAACTTCACCACCAGTATTAATCATTCAGTATTTTACTGCTAGCTATTTTACTTACATAAAGGTTTTCAAGTTTCATTTTACAAAAATGAACTATGATGAACACTCTTATTACTAAATTTTACAGATAGTAATGTTTTATGCAATGTGATAATTTCCCAGACCTTTTAAAGTCACATTTAAGCTCTATATTGAAGGTAGAACCAAATGAAAACACATTTTAGCAATTCTAGCACTATTCATATAAAAAGTTCAGAACCCTGCTGCTTCCCTGCCTTTGTTGTTTGATTCCACTATGATTTCTTTTAATACCTCCAGACCTTCTTGACTTTATCTCTCATTTGTGATCCTCAAATTAGTCCTTGGTCCGACCACAGAACTGGCTTCTTTTCTCTAGTTTTAAAACTTGGCGTTCTCCTCTGGATGTGGCTTACGTTCTCTGTCTGGCTTCGTTCCCTCCTGACCATTCTGGTAAACTGAAACTCAAACTTCAGCGTGGCTGTGTCATTCAGTCTGGGTGAAATTTAAATGCATGGCAAGGATAAAACATTTACAGTGGGAGGTTGTGGTCTGAGACCTTGAATGCCAAGGTAGATTTTAGACTCTTTTCTGTGACCATCGTGGCCCCAATAAAGGTTTTTAAATTGATTAATTTGGTATTTGTGTGCAAAATAAGGCAGAGAGGGCAAAGCTTAGAGACTAGAGGCTACTAGGGTCAGTCAAATGATGGATGTCCTGGCGATAAAATAGAAACAAAGCAAAGGAGAGGATGTGACATTTTAAAAAGAGACTTAAAAATAGACTTGAAAAAGCTACATGATTATTATCATCGGTATCAATAATATTACATAGATCATATGTGCCAGGTACTGTTTACTATGTGCCACGACCACATTATGTTTCTTTAGGGACATTAGCTTGTTTAATACTTTCAACATTAGTTTTTTTAGCCCTTTGAACAACCTGCAATAGATACAAATATTTTCCTAATTTTATAAATGAAAAACAGAGAATTGAAAGGCTAAGTTGCCCAGGATCATGCAACTAAGTGGCCTTCAGATCTACATTTCTCAAATTTCAGTGCCTGTCCTCTTAATTAAGTTAACCTGGAAGGTAATAACAGAAATAGGGAACACAGACAAGCACTAAGTTGTTGGTATGGAATACACAGAGGAGTGATTTCTTAGGGGAAATCTTTCTTTTTTTCCTGTAATTAAAACTTTAATGACTGCTTCTGATTTTCAGGAAATACTTTTTATTCTATAATATGTTGGAATAATCAGCCCACTGTTTCTCTCCTTCTCCCCAAGTCCCTCATGGAGCTTCGTATTCCCATTTGTGTGGAATGGAGCAGCTTGCATTGTTAGAGCTTTGCCTAAATTACGATTGCAGAATTAGCCTCCTGCTGTTATAACTGTGGTGTTGTGAAATGAGGTTTCACGATATAGTTACAGTCACCCAACTGATGCTAATACTTTTCAGTTGCTGTTTCTTCTCATACAAATAAAACTGCTGCCAAAAATATGTATTAGTTCCTAGTATAAAGCATCTCTTTGAATTTAATCCAGCACAGTGCATGAAGTTAAATGTTAAAGTGGCAGCAGTTTTTTCATTAGAGAGTGTGGTCATATAGGAAACCATGTCTGTCTGTTAGTTAAGTACAAGACCTAGTTCAGGTTTGTAAATGCAATACAAATAATTTATTTTCCATAAGAATACTTCCATTGTAGCTGCATATATATTATCGAATTTCCCAGCTAGCTGTATAAAAATAATAAACATATATCACAAAAATATTACAATATTGAGAGTAAATCTCTCTCGATTGGGGAATAATATATTTTAGCCAATTCTTTATCATTGCTAGCACCTCCTCTGTAAAAATACCTGAAGACTTGTCCAGATATTTTTTGTTTTTATCGTAATAACATTTTTTTTTCTCTAGTTTCCTCTTCTGGGAATAATTTTTAGTCTTTTTTCTTTTCTATTTTTTTGTATCACCATCCCAAGGTAAAAGAGAGAAATGACATGCAGGGTTTAGACAGCTGTGTGTGAGATTCACTTTCCTTTTTAGACCTTATTGAAATCATTCTAACCACATGGATAAAAACTATCTGCCAAATACAAATGCCTCCTCTTTCAAATGAAGCTCAAGGATCAACTTCTGCAGGAAACTTGCCCAGATTCAGAGTTACTAAACTAGTAGAAAATATAAATAAACCTGTTATAAAAGTTGGAATCTGGTGGTCAGTAGAATTCGAGTAATGTTTTAAATGGCCTAGTTAATATAAAAAAAATGTTATTTCCAAATTCTTATTTCCAACTGAATATCTCTCCCCAACTTGTAATCAAACAACTGATATTGATGGAGGTACTTGGCCTTCCTAGTAGGCATCTCAAACTTAGAATCAATGCTGAACTCAACATTTTTCCTTTAAACCTATTATTCTTTAAGCTTTGTCTTTTTTTTTTTCCCTCAGTGAATTGCACTACTATTGCTCAGGACAAAATCAGATTTGAGCTGCTTTTTACCTTTCCCTTATAGCCTACTTTTTTTCTCTAACTTTTAGGTTCTGGGGTACCTATGCAGGTTTGTTATATAGGTAAATTTGTGTCATAGGGGTTTGTTGTACAGATTATTTCATAACCCAGATATTAAGCATAGAACCTATTAGTTATTCTTTCTGCTTCTTTCCCTCCTTTTACCCTCCACCCTCAAGTAGACCCCAGTGTCTATTATTCCCTTCTTTGTTTGAATGAGTCCTCATAATTTAGCTCCTACTTATAGAAAACATGTGGTATTTGGTTTTCTGTTACTGCATTAGTTTGCTAAGATAATATCCTCCAACTCCATCTGTGTTCCGTAAAAGACATTATTTTTTATGATAGCCTACTTTTAATCCAGCATTAAATAATACTATTGCCTGTATCTTCAACATGTATATGTTTGTGTGTGTGTGTGTGTGTGTGTGTGTATGGATGTTTTCTTCATCTGTCTTCCATAGCAAACAGTGCTTAAGCTAAAGTTAATTGCTAATTAGTAGGATAATGAGGGCTCAGATCACAAACCCAAGCCCTCCAGTGAGGAGTGGTCATGGGATTGGTGGCAGGAGAAATAAGTGCCCATACCTAAGTGACATGAAGTGAGGCTGAGAGAACAGAATGAGTCTGAGACCAACATAAGACATCTTTGTTAGTCCATTCGTAGACACTCAGATCCATTGTGCCCTGTGGTATCTGGCTTTCATATTAAAAGTGGGAGCTACTATTTTGTACCCTGGAGTGGAAGATATAGCATGCTTTGGGGAGGGGAGCCCTAATTTGTAGTTTTTGTCACTTTCTTTGGTAAAAATACTCCACCACAACCAATTTCAAGATACCAGTGTCACCTGTCTGAATGCTGACCTGGGAAGAGATATAAAGAATCAGCTCTCAATTTTTTTTTATCACAGGACTCCTTTATAGTCTATTGTTTATAGCTGCTTTTACAATGATAGTGTTGAGTAATGTTGACATAGACTGGCTAACAAAACCCAAATTATTTACTATCTAGCACTTTATGGGAAACATTTGCCAACATCTGACTTAAATAATCAATTCTCAAATTTTTTATCATAGAACTCCTTTATACTCCTTAAAATTATTAGGCTCCTCAAAGATCTTCACTTAAAAATTATATCTATTTTTTATTTTTCGTATTAGAACTTAAAACTAATAAATTAAAAATATACTAATTTATCAAAAATAGATAAATCACTTCAAAACTAATTTGTGGTATTGACACTACATTTTACATTTCATAAAATAACATATTTTATGAAAAACAAGTTTCCAAAATTAAAAAAAAGAAGTATAATATTGATCTTACATTTTTGTAGTTCTCTTGAAAGTTTAACAGAAGCTAGTTAAATTATTTGTTTGCATTCAGTTTGCTGTGATTTATTGTTTTGGTTGAAGTACATGAAGAAAATTTGGCATTACATAAATATAAAGTCAGAAGAAAAAGGAATATTTTAATAGTCTTTTTGGATGATAGTGATAGTGGATATTCTCCTTTAATATTACACCAAAACTTGTAGAGTGGTAGCGTTCTTTTTTTTTTTTTTTTTTTTTTTTTTAGATGGAGTTTTTCTATTGTTGCCTAGGTTGGAGTACAATGGCCAATCTTGGCCTACCACAACCTCCCTCTCCCAAGTTCAAACAATTCTCCTGCCTCAGCCTCCTGAGTAGCTGGGACTACAGGCATGTGCCACCATGCCTAGCTAATTTTGTAGTTTTAGTAGAGACAGGGTTTCTCCCTGTTGGTCAAGGTGGTCTCAAACTCCTGACTTCATGTTCCACCCACTTCTGCCTCCCAAAGTGCTAGGATTACAGGCATGAGCCACCATACCCAACTAGAGTGGTAGCTTTTTAAAAGTAATGGTAATGTGAAATTTTAAAGCATATCAATGAGTTTTTATATTCAATTACATTAAAATCTGTCTTGCTTTTTAAATGAGTCTTTTACAGTGCATTTTGTACATATGCATTTTATAACTTAATGTGTTAGTAATTTAGAAAATATTGATTCACTGAGTTTTGAAGATATTCCAAATGTTGATATGATTGTCTTAGTCATTTCAAGCTGCTATAACAGAATACCATAGAGTGAGTGGCTTAAACAATATATATTTCTTGCAATTCCCAAGGCTGAGAGGTCTAAGATTAGGGTTCTGACAAATCTGGTGTTTGATGGTCTCTTTTCTTTGCAGATGTCATCTTCTTGTTGTATGCTCACATAATGCAGAGAGTGAGAAAACAAACTCTCCATATCTCTTCTTAAAAGGGTACTAATGCATGCCCATCAATGATAGACTGGACAGGGAAAATGTGGCACATATATACCATGGAATATTACGCAGCCATCAAAAACGATGAGTTTGCGTCCTTTGTAGGGACATGGATGAACCTGGAAACCATCATTCTCAGCAAACTGACACAAGAACACAAAATCAAACACCGCATGTTCTCACTCATAGGCGGGTGTTGAACAATGAGAAC
>CAUYQU010052164.1:0-29267 GCA_963574635.1 Cheracebus regulus
TTTTGACAACTAGCCTAAGAAGTACAGATTTTATGAAAATCTGTTGTTATATTGGCATAAAAGAGGTTTTTAATACCCATTTTTAGACTGCATTCTAGCCTGGGCAATAAAACAAGAATCCCACTCTCTCTCCCTCTTTCTCTTCCTCTTTCTTTCTCTCTTTCATTCTTTTTTTCTTTCTTTTGCTGTTTCTTTCTTTCTTTTTCCTTTTCTCTCTTTTTCTAAAAAAAAATCCTTAATCATTTTAAAATCTAAATATAAAATGGTTAAGGGTTTTACATTAATGTAATTTTCTATATTGCTTTTGAAGTCTTTTGATTCACTCTGGTTAAATGAATAGCTATTATTTTACAATGACTTGTGATTCATTTTAATCAAATATTTTGAGCCTTTCAACATCTTTTGACAAACATCCTCAAAAATCAAATTCTAAGTTAAGTCTCTGACTTAAATTTATTGCTGGAGGCCCATCAAAACTATACAAATTAATTTTGTCAAGGCTATACTATCTTTTTACAGTTTTCAATTAAGTTATAAACTCCACTATCACCATCTCCAGCCTGATGATTAGATGTCACTTAAGAAACTCCCTCCAGTCTCATTGAAAAGTGTCTTAATCAAATGTTGTTAATTAACTCTTGTGTTGTTAAGTTGCAGGTTTTGACTTCTGGGTACACATATCTCATCTGAAAAAGAGCACTGAATCCTACTGAATCTTAAATGACAATGCTGATATTGGAGCAGGAAATTAACTGGAGTGTGTGGTGCCAGCCGGGGCAAACTCCACGCCCTCAGACCTGCTGTGATCAAACTCTTCTGAGTAGGAGCACACAGGTGAACATGTGCAGGAGCTGGGGTGAGCACTTTTGGGTGCTGGCAGGAACAAACTTGGTGCTGGCTCCCTGGTGGTGTCAATTTTGTAACCTTTGACTTTTGTTTTGGGCTCTTATATTGCTTAAAGATTTTAAGGGCTGATAAATGTCTGCCCACCTCCATTCTCATCTGGCCCTACAATATTTAAATTGGCTATAAGTCTTTTGGCTCTAAGCACCTTGGCCATTCAAATCCCACCAAAGAGCATGATGCACCTGGGGCAGCTAGCGATAGCTGCACACTCTGGCAACAATTTAGGGCAAAATTAAACTCTGACTATTAATGTTGCCTCTGGAAAATCTTGACCTGAGGGTGACTAATGTAAACCAAAAATAAAATTCTACGTTCCTGTCCCAAGTGACACTCTCCTGGCTAAGGAGATCACAAAGAAATCTAACAAGTAGAAGAGAGTTTAGACACGACTCCTCAACGCCCTTTCTTTGGAATTTAGGCACAACTGACCAACAGTAACATTAAAATAGAGGTCATAAGACTGACAAAATAGACTCTTTGCAGCAACAAGACACCAAATTCTAAACTGACTCTAGGATAGTATCGTATGACAGATAGCAGGTCCAGAAGGGAATTAAGGTATTTTATCCCAAAATATATTTCTTTGACACATTTTGGAATGGTCCTGCAACACCAGTTCTTGTGGGGGGAAATTTGCATTTGGTAGAGAATCTCCTTCCCTTTCTAGGTCTTTTAAGGATCCAGAAGATATTTAAGTAAGAGTCTTACACATTTTACAACCTATTCTCTCTGCAGCCTGCTACTTAGAGGCTTTGTCTATATAACAAGAATCATGGTTTTGAAAACCATCTTACCATAACTGAAGCATTTTTTCTACTGATTTCTTAAGTCTTTAGACAAGGCTTAACTCTTTTAATCAACTGCTAATCATAAAATCTTTGAATCTATGTATGACCTATAAGTCATCACTTCAAGAAGTCCCACCTATCTGGGCTAAACCAATATACATCTTCCATGCATTGATTTATATCATTGACTGTAATTTCTGTCTCCTTAAAAGTGTATAAAACCAAGCTGTAATCTGACCATGTTGGGAATGATTGTTCTCGGAATTTCTTGAGGCTGTGTTACAGGCTGTGATTACTCGTATCTGGCTCAGAATAAACCTCTTTAAATATTTTAGAAAGTTTGGCTTTTCTTTTTTGTCAACAGCATATTTATTTATTTAAGAAAAAAATAAGCTGCTGACAAAACAACATGTATATATATACATATATATATATATATATATATATCTTTATTTATTGACATCAATAAACAGAAATTCATTAGCACCTTCATGAACATGCTCACGCACCCTTCCAGCCACCAGCCCTCCAGCAGTATAGGACGGCTTTGCTGGATCTGTACTTTATATGAAGGTACTCTTTTGTGGCTTGCTTCATTGGTTCAACATTATTCTTGCAAGTAGTATTAGAACATCTACTATTATTTTATGAATAGGTCACACTTTATCCATTTCACTATCAGCGGGCTTTTGATTGTTTCCATATTTTTTTGTTACCATACGTCTTTTGGTAATATTATGCATACATGTTATCCATTTTGTGTTATTATAACAGCATATGTGAAGCTGAGTAATTTAAATAAAAAGAGATTTATTTAGCTCACATTTCTGCAGGATATACAAGAAAAATGGTGCCAGAATCTGCTCAGTTTCTGGTAAGGGCCATGTGCTGGGTCAAAACATGGTGAAGGTCACAGGGTAAAGCAGATAGGTGTGAAGCGAGAGGCAAAAACCAAACAGACATCTGGCTTTATAAACACCCACTCTCCCAGGAACTAATCTATTTTTGCAAGAACTAAACCAGTCTTGCCAGAGTGAGAACCCACTCACTACCACAAGAATGGCACAGAGGTATCCATGAGGGATCTGACCCCATGACCCAAATATCTTCCAACACCACCCTCCCACCACATTGGGAATCAAATTTCAACATGTAATTTGGTAGAGACAAGTCATATCCAAACTATAGCATTGTGCCCATTGCTCCAAAAACGAATGGCTTTCTTACATACAAAAATACAATCATTCCATCCCTGTAGTCCCCAAAGTCTTGACTTCTTCCAACACCAACTCAAAAGTTTAAAGTACAGTCTCATCTGAGACTCAGGCAAGCTCCTTCCAACTATGAGCCTGTGAAACCAAAGCAAGTTATTTACCTCCAAATAACAGTGGCTGGACAGACATTTTGTAAACATTTCCATTCCCAAAAGGACACTTTGACCAAAGAAATAAATGACAGACCCCATGCAAGTCTGAAACCCAGCAGGGCACACATTAAATCTTAAAGTTCCAGAAAAATCTTATTTGACTCCATGAACCAGGACACACTGTGCAAGGAGTGGACTCCCAAGGCCTCAGGCAGCCCTGTCCCTCTGGACCTGCTGGGCACAGGCACATGTCTGCTCTCATGAATTGGAGTTCTATGCCTGCCTCTTCTCCAGGCCGAGGTTGCATGCTGCTGGTGGCGGTAACATTCTGGGGTTCCTCTCGCATCCTGCCCCCATGGTTCCATCAATCATTGCCCCAGTAGGGACTCACTGTGGCAGCTCTGGGCTCACATTTCCAGTAGGCATTGCCTTACTTGGTAGAGGCTCTTGCCAGTGGCTCCACCCCTGTGGCATGTTTCTGACTGGACTTTCAGGATTTCCTAACTGTCCTGTGAAATATAGGTAGCACATGTATTATCTCCATGGCTCTTTTACTTTGGGCACCTGCAGACTTACCATGTGGAAGCCATGGCTTACCATCTGGGCTCTCTGGGGTAGCCAGAGACATATATGGGGCTTCTTGAACCACTGCTAGATGTATGAAGCAGGCTTCTGAGGCAATGCAGGGCACCAGACTCAGGCTAGTCTTCCAAATTAATTTTGCCTTCTCAGGCCTTGGGACTGCAAAGGGAAGGATGGCATGGAAGAGCTCTGAAATGCCTTTGACACTCTGTTCCCTTTGTTTTGACCGTTAGCACCTGGCTCCTTTTTATGCAAGCTAATCTCTAGCAAAGGGTCTCTTGGCTGTACCTCTGGTTTCCTCTCCTGAAAACACTAATTCTTTACCACGTAGGGCTGCAAATTTTCCAAAAGTTTACACTCTGCTTCCCCTTTTCCTAGCAGTTAACCTTATGCAATTGGAAGTGGCTACATAGCAGCACAAGACCTTTGATGCTTAGAAATTTCTTCCACCAGATACAGTAGTTCATTACTCTTCCATTCAGTCTCCCATAAAGCCCTCGGCCCTGGACATCATGGGCCCAAGTTCTTTGCAACTGTGTAACCGGGTTGAGCTTTGCTCCAGTTTCCAGATAAATACTCCTCATTTCCTTCCAAGAATGCATCAGAATGGCCTCTACTTGTCTATATTTCTAACAGCATTTTGGCCAGAACCGCTTAATCTCTAAAAAGTTGCAAACTTTCTCTCGTCTTTTTATTTTCTCCTTAGCCTCACAATAATTATCCTTAATGCATTCTTCGGGCTAGTACAGGTTTCTCTAGTCCTTCCTCCAAACTCTTCCAAATTCAGCCCAGTACCCAGTTCCAAGTCACTTCCGTATTTTCAAGCATCTTTATTGCAACACCCCACAAAGAGGCTTATTTTGACTACGGTTCTGAAGGCTGAGAAGCAGGAGAAACATGGTGCCAGCATCTGTTTGAATTCTGAGGCAGAGAAAATGCTAGTTCAAAACATGGTGGAGAAGGTCAAAGGGGGAGCAAAACCTGAAGGACGTACTGGCTTTATAACAACCCACTCTCTCATAAATGAATTAATTCCTCCAAGAGGTAGTTCAGTCTTGCCAGAGTGAGGACTCACTCCCTAACACAAGAATGGCACCAAGCCATTCATGCAGGATCTGCCTCCGTGAATCAAACATCTCCCACGAGGCCTGACCTCCCAACAACACCATATTGGGGATCAAATTTCAACATAAGTTTTGGTGGGGACAAATAAACCACATTCAAACTATAATACATCTATTAAGAATTCACTCGACCTGCAGGGGTGCACGATATGCTTAGCGTTAGTCACAGCTACCATACACAGCATGGTGGATACATGTGTTTTGTTGCTCGCTTGCCTGTTGTATTTACTTTTGTTCATTGTCTTTTCCCCACTGAATGTAAATTTCTTGAATGCAAGTGCTTTGTTTGTCTTGATCAAAGCTCTAAAGCATGAATGAGTGAATAAGGAAACTGTATCTAAAGAATACAGTGTCCTATCAATTACATTTCTTGAAATTCCGTCATCTAGTCCACTATTAAAACTATTATCCTACAGAATTCTCCTACTTCCCTGAAACTCACTGTTCTTACATGTAAAGTGCAACTCATAACAAGTTCTGCTTCTTTTGTTATGAAGTTGTTAAAGGTTGATAAACCCAGCAAAGCACATAAATTTTTAAGTTTTAGATAGAGATTGATGGGTGTGATTATGACTATGACAACGTTTCTATGATGATAATCCCACATGGTGAATTATAATTTTGAAAACTCACCCTTTTGATGATGAGTGAACTCTTTATATAACTGGACACTAACCATGGATTGGCACATGCTTTCTGTCCTCAATTCCCGGATCAATATGGAACATGAATATTAGCTATAACTTAACGCTATTACTTCACCTTGATGATCTCATGAGATATTTGAAAAGCATTTTACTATTTGAAACACATTTTAGTGTTTATGGAACCCTCTTGCATTTATTTAGGATACATGTGAACATGGCAGGAGAAAGAGAACATATAAGCGAAAAAGAGGAGAGAAGGAAAAGAGGTCAAGAGGACATGTTTTTTACATTAATTTATTTTTTTCTGCCAAGATGAATGCTCTTTGAGGAAGAAAGTACACTGACACTGTTGTTCCTCTGCTTCCATACCACACAACAATCAACACAGAAGATGTCTGGGACCAAATGGGTGGGGATTTTTGATTCACACAAAGCAAACAATCATTTCTGCAGGGGACACTGGTTGGATGTCCTCCAAATCAATCGCATTCTGCCACTATCTACAGTCAAATGCTCTACCCCAAGCTATACTCCCATGACCATCTGCCACACTCTGTCCGGAGTTAGTGTCAGATCCCACAGAGTGAGGGCTCAATCCCATAATACTGCCTTCCATTTCCATTGCCAATCACAAGCCCCAAATTGTCCTGTGCTTTTGACCAACTGATTATAAATTGGGGATTCCACAGCCCTTCCTTGGGTTCAGTTAATCAGCCATAGAGGGTCACAGAACTCAAGAAAACACTTACTTATGTTTACCATTTATTATGAATGAAATTATGAAGGGTACATATAAACAGCCAGATGAAAAGACACATAGGGTGAGGTCTGGAAGAGCACAAGAGCATCTGGCTCTGTGGAGCTGTGGCATGCCACCCTCCAGGCATGTGGCGGGCTCTTATTCACCCTACTGTACACCTTCATGAGTTTAGCTGTCCAGCAGTTTTCCATAGCTTCTCCTTTTATGGAGACTATTGAATAGTCAGATTGAAACATGGACAACGGTATAGAAATATGATTGAACGAGAAGAGTATGACCTAATATTGATAGACTGAATGGGGACAGCCGTGAAGCCCTGTCTGATCAGATTCTTCTTGGCCTCTCTGTACAGCATTCCCTCCTCCAGGGCATGAGAAGAGGACCTCTTTTGAAACAGAGGTCTTATGACCTACAGTCAGACAAGGTAGTTGGATAATTTCTTTATGGCCAAAAGTGGGGAAAGATTGGATTATATATTTAGTCTCTAAGGCTTGCTTTGGGGAGAAAAAGAAGCAGGTAAAAAGAGAGAAGGAGAAGATCACAGAGAGAGATTCAGTTTTTCGAGAACTGATTATGAAGCCTAAAGCACCACAACATTATAACATGACTATGGAGTTACAAACCAGACACCCTGGACCAAAATCCGATGTTGTTATCATATCACTCCCTCCCTTGTAATGTGACTATGGAGTTATGAACCAGAAACCCTGGACCAAAATCCGATGTTGTTGTCATCTCACTGCCTCCCTTTTTGCTTCGTCTTTCAATGAAACCATAGTCACTGTGACCACAGAGCCTCCCAGTTGCCATATGCATGGGAAGGAGTTGACGGTCAAAAGACACTTCCTGACACTCTTTGAGGGCCCTTGAACCTCCCCAGTGCCCTCTTCAGAGCTCCAGTCACGTCCTTGTTTCTAAGGCTGTAGATGAGGGGGTTCAGCATGGGTGTGAGAATGGTGTAAAACACGGAGAGGACTTTGTCCGGCGCTGGCGTGTGGTAAGACTGTGGCAGCATGTAGGTGTACATGGCAGCCCCGTAGAACAAAGACACCACAGTCACATGGGAGGAACAAGTGGCCAATGCCTTCTTCCTGCCCTCCACTGAGCTCATGCGGTGCACTGTGGTCAGGATTCGGGCATAGGAAGCGAGGACTACAGAGAAAGGAAGCAGCAGCATCAAAACACAGCACACATACATCACTGTCTCGTAGAGGGCTATGTCTGCACATGCCAGCTTCAGGACGGCCGGTGCCTCACAGAAGAAATGGTTAATCTCCCGGGCACTGCAGAAGGGAAAGCTCATGGTGATGGGGGTTAGGAGAAAGCCATCCAAGGAGGTCCCAAACCAGGAACCTGCTATAATCATCCAACAGACCCGGCGGCTCATGAGGACAGGGTATCTCAGAGGGTTGCAGATGGCCACATAGCGGTCATAGGCCATGAGGCCCAGAAGGAAGAACTCAGCTCCCACGAGGGTAAGGTAGAGGAAGTGTTGAGCTGTGCACCCGACAAAGGAAATGGTCCTTTGATCCCGCAGGTAATCAACCAGCATCTTAGGCACAATGGTGGAAATGTACATCATGTCAATCAGGGAAAGGTGGCCGAGGAGGAAGTACATGGGAGTATGAAGGTGCAAATCTGTTTGGATCAGGAAGATCATAACCCCATTGGCCATCAGTGCAGTGAAGAAGATGACAGAGATGGTGGCAAAAAGAAGACCTGAGGTTTCCTTTCTGTTGAACAGCCCCACGAAAGTGAAGTCTGTAGAGGACGCGTTATACCCTTCCATTGATCCTGCAATGGTGCCGATAGAAGGCAGCATCTTCCAAATAAGATGCTAGGATTCCCAGGGCAGTAAAATAACAACATACGAATTAATTGTTAGGCAGCAAACTTTTAAAAGTGGGAAGAAAATATTTAAAAAATAGCATTCTTGGCATTTTGGGACTGACAGCTAGCATTTAATATATTCCAGAAGGTTTTTAATTAAAATTATTAATCAATAATTGTTTAAATACATTGGAGAAGATGATATCAACAGACGATAGCGTATTACAGTGATTTATGTAGCAATGCCTATGTGTGCATAGGACGCTACACAGGAGTTAAACTTAGCACGGTCTGGTGTGTGTGGTGTGTGTGTCTATACTACCTGAGATGATTTTCGATTTGTATCATATTTAAGGCATCTTTGTACGGTCAGCATTACCACCACCTTCAAAACCTCTTTGGTGCTGGCTGTGAGTAGCTCATGTCTTCTAGTTAGCCACAAGTATGGGTCATCTACCCTTTGGATCAAAAGTCACTGTCTACATTATGAGAGTATACTTGGTGTCCATTTATCCATGTTCCAGACAAATTATAAGGGATGAAATTAAAAGGGCAACAGAAACTTGAGGAAAACTACACTTGCAAATTTAGACATAAAAATTATTCTCAATACAAGAGTCAGTGTTCTAGAATTTTATTTATTTTTAATTTTAAGATGATGAGGAATTAGCATTAGGATCATGATTGAAACTAGTATTAGCAATTGCAATTCAGAGGAAATAACACACGGACATAAACTTTGAGCTATAATTCACTGATTATTTTTGGAAATTAGAATTTTTCATAGTTCTTGGTAATTAAGAAAAACAGAGTAACTGTGTTTTATACGATTTCAGGTTACAGTAAAGAAACAAATATCCCCAACAAACTTCATGAAAGTAAAGGATGATTTTTCATGTGTTTGAAGGCTAAATGTGTTCCAAGAAAGACATTTTACCAACATATTTGGGATTAAAATTGATCAAACTCGTCTAATGTTCCTCTAAATATTCTAAAAGTACAAACATTTGAGTCGATAGCCCAGAAAAAGAAATTGCTTTTGAGAATAATGATGGTGACATCGTGTAGTTTACTTTTGCAAAGTGTCATGCTAACAAGTGCTTTGTATGTATTGACTCACTGATCTTTACAATAAAACTAAGAAGTGAGGAGCTATAAAAGCTCCCTTTCACCAATGACGAATTGAGGGTAATGTGTTGGTTTCCACAGGGTCAGTTAGTGTGAAGAGTGTTTGGACTAGATAGTCTTAATTCACTAGTTGTTCATACACATGGCATGTGTACACAGGAAGCTTTACATAGGAATAACAGCTAGACGTTTACTGTAATTACCAAATAAAATGTACCAACCATGTGAATCTGCTAAATTGTTAACAATGTGCAATAATTAATGTGACTACTGAAAATTAGTCATAATTGAGAGTGGATTACATAAATTATAATCAGGATTGCTGTTTTATGGATATAAACTATGTATATAGATGTATGTACATATATAAAAATGTACACATATATACATAGGTATATTATTATATGCATATTATGTATATATATATTTTGCCAATTCAGAATCTTTGGTGTCAGGTTTTATACATTTCTTTGATACTATGTACAATGTCATCATTATTTACACTCTACCTCATTTAACTTTTACTTTTTCTAGGTTTCATTAATGGAGCCTATTAAAATATATATTTAAAGGGAAACCGCTGTCCACTTTATGTCATAGCCTAAATATTAGCAGTATTTCAACTACTTCCACACTTCCTGCATTTTGGGCTTAACATTTATTGTGCTAAGACACCAGAAACAGAGGGAAAGTCATGTGCTGCTTCACAAAGTCAAACAGCACTCTCTGCTCTCTGTTCACGCTTACTCCCGTTTTACACACACACACACACACACACACACACACACACACGTAATAGCACAGGGATATACACATTTAGCTATAACTCACTGATTATTTTTCAAAATTAGAATTTTTCCATAACTGTGGTAATTAAGAAAAACTGAGTGTCTGTTTTTTATAATTTCGGATTACAATAAAAAAAATCCACCACAAACTTCAAGAACATAAAAGATGATTTTTTAATCCATTATATATATATGCATATATATTCATAATCTCCTCCCACAGATTTATATATGCATACGTAAAATTCTTCTGTGGTCCTAGCTTTTTCTAAGGCCAGCTAGCCCTGTAGTCCTAGCAATACAAAAGGAAATTCTAAAGTGGACTCCATTTTGCAGCCAACTGGCCTTACTTTTCCTATCTACACACAAAATATCTAATTTGTCAGAGAGCAAGCCCTCCTCAAAGTAAATTATGATTCTAAGTAAAATGTTTTGTTGAATTTATTGTCTGCTCTCTCACTAGAGTGAGCACAGTAAGTACCTATACTTGCTGAATTTCTCCTGGGCATAGATCATATGGCTTTGCTATGGTTTAGTACACATAAAAATAATCAGAAAATGTTTGGAATGGTTATCTGACTTTATAGGGGCATTTGCTTCTGAAATGATAAGATGACATACAGTAAAACAAAATTTAGAATTAAATGAATTGAGTTCTTCCTCTGGTCATGGCATTAATTAATTCTGTGACCTTGGATTCTCTTCCCAAACACTCTGAGCCTCAGTATCTGTTTATATTAATGGAGATAATAAAACATTCAGGGTTACTTTAAGAATCAAATAAGAAATTTATAGTTACTGGCAAAAATACTTTATACAATACAAAGTAAAATGCCAGTGTTATAAAATATATGCAAATTATTTCAAAACTGTTGGTAAATGGGTACAAATTCTCAATCTCTCATTTAAGCAATGTACATATTCAACTAAAATTTATGAGTTTGAATTGAAAATACCTCCTGATCTTCAGAAAAGGTCTGTAAACACAGGCACTCCCAGTGAAGTTACATCAGCAGCTAAATTCTATCCTTTCCGCCAGATATCCTTTGACTTGAAAGAAATGTCATTTACTAGAACTTCTCAGAAAAAGGTGTGCATTGCAGTTAAGCTTGCAGAAAAGCTAAATTTCTTTGAAGAGTAGAAGTATGCTTGGCCTGCAAATTTTGAGAAAATTAGAAAAAAAGTTAATGGATAAAATAGACATGATTTTATTGGATAAAATTGTCTTTTAAGCTTACTTAAACTATTTTTTGTTGCATAATACCATACACCAAGAGACAAATCAATGCATTTATTTTCTCGTGCCCTTTGTAAAGATTCTCCACTATTTTATAAGGGGTACGTTTGGTTGGGTAGGGATTGCCGCAAAGTTTTCCTCCCGTGCCACTACAATTTGAAGTTAGGACACAAGGCTTGCCAGGACTGTGAGGTTCTCCAAGCCTGTCCTTTAAATCAAGTGACAAGATAATGTTGAAGTTAAGGGCAGCCTTTGCCTGCTTCCATATGACCACTGGTGACGTTTCTGCCAAAGAAAACAGCATGCTTGATCCTCCTTCAATGCAGCAGCCTTGTTGTTAGGAAGCTCTGGGTTAACTTAGATTAAAGCTGCTTCATGAAATGTCCTTCCCTGACATCTGAATCTGTTTGGAGCCAGTTTTCTCTCCTTGCAACATTCAACATTTCATAATGTGAATAGGGCTACAAGGTTTTCCTTCCTCCTTCTTTATACCAGTTATGCTTCTCCAATTCTTTTATGCATTCATGTATTATTTTTTACAAAGTACCTCAATTTTTGCAATGTTCATTTTAGAATGTAATACCTCAATTTCAACAGATTACTCTAGGTGTAGATTTTCCTGTACAGAATACACTTGCAGTATTATTTTTCTGTTGTTAGTCCAGACACATCACACTATTGACTCATTATATACACATTAAAACTTACAGTTATATTTTCATACAAGAGGTTCTCAAGACAGGGCAATAGAGTGTTGTGCAATTTTTGAAACTGAGTACAAAAATATATGTTCTTAAGTTTTCTCTGTGTTCCTAAATTCTGTTTAGTGTCTCAAAAAGTTGGAATCATTAAGAATGAACTCATGTTGAAATAATAATCCTATGATTATTAGATAATAGAGTGCTATTGTACTCTGACAATTTTAGAGTAACTTAGAACCACATTCCTCAATTCACATACCCCTCCTGACAAGACCCACAGAGAGACTACACATTAGAATAAACCCCTCAACAAGCAAGACCTGTTAGTTCTGGTGAGAGTTTATTTTATGCCTTGGTGTCATGGACACTAAAAAAATGCTTGTGAATTACTGGCAAAGGAGATGTGAGAAATCCAGGTGTCTGCACATTCTTTGACATCATTGTGGAATAAATGGTTTTTAAAATGCTTGCACCTTTGACAGTAAGGCAATGTGTCTATGTTTGAAATTAGAAGCCTGTAGGAATCTGCCTTATGTCAGCTGTGTCTCTGAGGAAAGCATTTTTTTTTTTTGAGACGGAGTCCTGCTGTGTTGCCTAGGATGGAGTGCAGCGTCGTGATCTCGACTCACTGCAACCTCTGCCTCCTGGGTTCAAGCGATTCTCCTGCCTCAGCCTCCCAGTAGCTGGGCCTGCAAACGCACACCACCACGCCCAGCTAATCTGTATTTTTAGTAGAGCTGGTGTTTTGCTATGTTGGCCTCAAACTCCTGGCCTCAGGTGACCCACATGCCTCGGCCTCCCACAGTGCCGGGAATATTGGCGTGAGCTACTATGCCCTGCCAGAATAGATATAACTTGCATAAAAGTTATCCAAATGTCTAATTTTACCCTAAACTGTATTCCAACAAAAGATGATTATCTGTCACTTACAAAGAGCTGAATCTCTCAGGGTAGCCACTCAGAGTAGTAAATAGAGAAGGTTACATGTAATTTAGTAAATCAAAACTTACCGGTAAATTACAAGAAGTTTATGTAACTAAAAACGATGGAGAACAAACAGCCTTTTTAGAAGGTCAAAGGTGATCTGTTGCTAGAAGGAAAAATGATTAGATTTAGTAACTTGATTTCTCATCTAGCTTATACCAAGCAGAAAACACACAAAGCAATTCATTGTCATGGGTATCCACAACAGAAAAACCTTCAACATCAAGGCATCTGGATGTCAACGTGCTGTCAGCGTGTTACCCCTGAAGATCCAGTCTACACAGATTTCTAATTTGGGTTTATGAACTTGGCATGCCTGAAGGTATCCTTAGCAGCTGATGGTGGAGTTAGGACAAAGAGAAACATGCAGCAAACTTACTAGGAGCTTTTTTCGTCATATAACTCTGCAGAAGGAAGTATTATTAAAACAAACAAATAAAAAATGCCACCTTAGAAATCCTTGAAACAATTTGCATTGCCAAGACAAATTGCATAAATTCTCCAGCCTTCTAGAAAGGTGTAATAATGCCTGTTTCTTATCTTTACAGGGAAATATTTAGCAACTAAAGAGGGATAACAGCTCTGAAAAACTAAACATGCAAGAAGAGAGCAGCCAGCCAGTGAAGAACGTGGAGTTTGCCTGGATGTTCTGCTTTTGAGATGCCTGGTGCGACGAGGAGTGTCCAGGTTGAGAAGCAGTGTGAGTTTACATTGTTTTCTTTGAAGGACCGGGAATGAAGTGGAACAGGAAAGAGCAAGTTTCTTCCTTTTGGATCTCAGGAGACTTTGAGACAGACTTGTCACAGCTAATGAGAAGTGTATTGAGGAGGTGGAAAAGAGTAAGCATTTAGGTCACAGGGGCTTTGAGGAGGTGTTTCCACGCCTGTGCTTCACGGTGTAAGACTGATTTCCTCAGTGTTTCATCAGAAATTTCTGCCAGCAGCTCTTCCTCACAGAGGAATGTGGGAATGAATGGGAAGAGTCATTAAAAAGATACAAAGTAGCTTGATTTCTATTATATTTTAGTAACATAACATCTGTTTTGTTTGTTGGAAGTTTAATAGTTATTATTTTACTTGAGTAGGAAGGTAATGCACATCCATTGGGAAAACCATAAAAAAGCTTGATAAAATAATACCAGAGAGGGTTATCAAAACATATATAGATGATTATCCTTACAAAATTGCATTTATACTGTATGTGTTGGTTTATATGTATGTTTGTGGGTGTGTATATACCAGTAAACCACCTCCTCCATTTTGAGCACATAAAAACCCCAGACTCAGCTGGACTCACACAGTTGTTTGGATGCCTGCAAAGGAAAGCAACCCACTATGGGTCCCCTCTTCACTGAGAGCTGGATGTTTGTCAGAATGATCTGCTTGCAGAAAGGAGACCCAATTTGGATCTCCTGAGAGCTGTTCTGTTGCTCAATAAAGCTCCTCTCAGCCTTGCTTACTCTCCAGAGAACTCAAGGACCAAGGTCCTGACAAGAACTCAAGGACCAAGGTCCTGACAAGAATTCAGGACCAATGAAAGGTGCAACTGAAAGATCTGTAATGCAAATATGGCTGAAGCATGACCTTCCCACTGCCTTGCTCACCATGCTGCGGGTGACGAGAAGGAGAGAAGAGCTGCGGCCTTCTAGAAGCCCAAACCTAGGGGCCTCCCCGAGCCAGGGCTGTGACACCCTTTTTGGGGCTCTACAGTTCCTGGTGTCTTTAATCTTCCAGGCACCACCACATCGCCCTGTTCCATACATGAGTGCCCACAGCGGAAGCTGCTTGTGGTACCTCTGCTCCAGCCACATCCTTGCATGAAGCTGCCCTCCGCTGCAGCAGCCAGCATGCCTGGCTATGTGCAGTGGCCGGACCCTGCACCTGGTCACTCACACACCCCTCACCACTCTCTGCCTGGCTTGCCCTTGGCAGGCTTGGGATCTGGGCCAGTAGTGAAGCCTGCCAGGTCGAGAGGGCAGAGTGAGCCCAGTGGGCACAAGCAAAACTTGGGCAAAGATGTCACTGGCCACAGAGGTTTCCAGCTGGCAAAGTGACATTCTAAGAATCCTGTGACAATATCATACCAGTCAGATGGCTCTTGATAAAAAGTCAATAAACAGTAGATGCTAACAAGGCTGCAGAGAAAAGGGAATCTTATACACTGCTGGTGGGAAAGTAAGTTAGTTGAGCCATTGTGGAAAGCAGTTTGTGGATTTTCAAATAACTTAAAACAGCTACCATTCAACCCAGCAATCTCATTACTGGGTATATACTCAAAAGAAAACAGATCATTTTACCAAAAAGACACATGCCCTCATTTGTTTATTGTTGCACTGTTTCTAATAGTGAAGATGTAGAATCAACCCAGGTGCCCATTAATGGTAGACTGGATAATGAAAACATGGTACATATACATCATGGAATACTACACAGCCATAAAAAGAAGGAAGTCACATACTTCACAACAACAAGAAGGGAGCCAAAGGCCATAATTCTAAGTGAAATAATGTAGGAACACAAAACGAAATACCACATGTTCTTACTGATACATGGAAGGTGAACACTAGCACCCAGACACAAACATGAGAACAACGGACACTGGACTTGCTGATAGGGAAGCAAGAAAGCAGGGGTCAAAAATCTACCATACTGAGCGAGTGCAATCTACCCATGGAAAAACCAGTGGATAGACTCCTTCTACCTAAAATAAAAGTTAAAAAATTACCCAAGCATTTTATTTTCTTTTTCATTTCCAACATTACTGATGTATAATTTACTAACAAAAAGCTGAGCATAATTAATGTGTACGAGTTGCTGAGTTTGGATATACACATACCTTTATGTTACCGTCACACAGTGAAGGTACTAAGCATACCCATCGTCGCCAGCAGAAAAGAAAAACTCGGATAATTATGATGATCCAAAGTCGATCTTTGTGCGCTGTCTTGCTACTTCCAGATGGCAGAGGCATGCTAAAAGCCTCTCGTCCACCATCTGGCCAGAAATAAAATTCAAGATGTTTTCAATTTGTCGATATTTACTCCTTTATAAATTGTCCATTTTATTGGCCCTTATTTATTTGGAATGTCAAATTTTCATTTATTTAGCCTTTCACTTTCATATTAAAATATGAATAGCTGTATGCCATGCCTGTTTACACAGTTTGCATTTTTTCTATTTCACTTTATTCATGGCTTTTTTGTTATACAATAATTTTTAAATTTAAATTAAATTACTGTTGGTGTAAAACACACCATTACTTCTGTAGTTTCTTCCACTTACATTTTAGTTAGAAAGTTCTCAAATGTCTTAAAACTTTAAAATTTTTACTATTGTTAGTTTTCATTTTTTTCTTTTCATTTAACAGTCTGAAATGTGTGATTATGGAGCAGTGATTTTTTACTCTAACATCTTTGAAGAATGACGCAATATCATAACATAAATTATTGACAAGTTTTTTCTTTACTTGAATTTCAACAGTTATTATTTACATATATTAGCTGTTTATATTTATGAAGGACTCTGCTGTGCTCTATTGATCTTTATAATTCCTAAAACTATGTCTGTTTCCATTATTTTAACATATTATTTTTGTATGTGTGTCAAATAAAATGATCTTTCATCTTCTTTTACAAAACTGTTTTATAAATATTTACCCATTTATTTAGGAAAGAAAAACAACTGTAGAACTGCATTGTTGTGTTTAAAAACAGAAGCAAAATCATTATAGTTTTCACTGGAATAGTATTAATTAAGCTTATCATTTGTTTGAAGAGTATTAGCATCCTTACAAAATTCTTCTTCTCATCTAGGAGTATGCTAGACCTTTGATTTACTTAAGTATTCAATTAGTTTTCTTTAGCAAAAGTTACTATCTGTGTCTGGTGTGTGGAAACCCAGGGGTGTGTGTGTGTGTGTGTGTGTGTGTGTGTGTGTGTGTGTGTGTGTGTGTGTGTGCTCTGTACATTTTTCACTATATTGTTTTGTATATTTCTCATTAAATTTATTCCTACATATTCTGTTGGTTTTTTGTATTTATCAATGTTTCTTTCTGGTAAACTGAAAGACTGCTGGTTTTTAACCACTATTTTAAAAAAATCTTGCTAAACTACAATCTCTAAATAGTACATAATTTGGGGAAGAATCACTTTGCATTTATACAGGCATCAAATGCACATATATTTTATCTCTGATAGTCTAATGCTTTGAGATTTAAAACTTTGAATTCCTTGTCTAAAATTTCCAAAAATGACGTCAACCAAAGTGGGGAGAAATGGGACTTTTTGGAGGCTTTAAGAATAATGTGTAAAGTACTACGTCATTATACATAGATCTTTCCTTAATTTGAGGAAGATACAGTTCATCATGCTGAGGAATTATCTTTCTATAATTGGGCATTATCTAAGGTTTCCTATCAGCAATGATTCCTGGATTTAATCTGTTGGCAATCATTTTTTTTACAACGTGTGTGTGTGTGTGTGTGTGTGTGTGAGAGAGAGAGAGTGAGTGTGCCTGTGTGTTTTGTATTTTTTTTCCTTGCGATGGTCACTTGAGTATGGCCACCAGAGGATACACAGGAGAAGCTCAGGAAAACACAGAGTTTATTAATTTATTTTATTTATTAGTTTGGATGATATCAGTAGACTTTGTGCTACAGGGATGGTCACCAGTTGCCTGGAAACTGGCCCTGTGGCAGCCCAGGTCTCACTAATGCAGGCCTCCATAACTGTTTCAGTACTGAGTGATTAAGTTAAATATTAAAAGCTAAAAACAAACAAAAACAACAGTGCTGAACCAAAGCCCAGCAAGAGTTTTTTCTAGGTCTTTCCTGGGCCTTAAAGTGTGACAAGATAATGAAGGGATTCTTAACAGTTCCCATTTAGGATTAAACAAGTTTTGCTGAGGAAGTCTGAAGAAACTCCCCAGACCTCTGAGATTTAGCAGGAGACAAGAGACGGGTAGTCACCCCAGGCCCTGGACTTCTTCAGATTAAGAAAATTTCCTGGCCAGGCACAGTGGCTCACACCTGTCACCCCAGCACTTTGGGAGGCCGAGGTGGGTGGATCACCTGAGAGATTGGGAGTTTGAGACCAGCCTGGCCACCATGGCGAAACCCTGTCTTCACTAAAAATACAAAACTAGCTGGGCATGGTGGCACATGCCTGTAATCCTGGCTACCTGGGGAGGGGCTGTGGCAGGAGAATCACTTGAACCCGGGAGGCAGAGGTTGTGGTGAGCCAAGGTCGTG
Organism: Cheracebus regulus; assembly: GCA_963574635.1. Lineage (NCBI taxonomy): Eukaryota > Metazoa > Chordata > Mammalia > Primates > Pitheciidae > Cheracebus > Cheracebus regulus. The sequence goes on from CAUYQU010052164.1 coordinate 18,089, forward strand.
CCATTGCACTGCAGCCTGGGCGACATGAGTGAAACTCTGTCTGAAAAAAAAAAAGAAAAAATTTCCTGAGGCTCCAGAGGAAGGTCTTCAGGACTCAGTTATAGACAAGTTGTAGATTAAGTTAAAGACCTTAGTTATAGATTTAAAGAAGTTAATCAATTATGTCTTTGGAATGAATGAACACTTCCACGTAGACATATAGCTTAGAAGGTAGATAAGCTATGGAAAACTTTGCAATTTTGAGCTGACCTGGTGATAATTTCCAGGCCTTCTCCTTGTAACATCTTGCAAAACTAAAAACTCTTTTCCTTTCCAGTTCATCTGGATCTTGTTACTGGGTCACGAGAAACAGCAGCCTGACCCTCAGTTTGGTGTGGGATTAGCTCTGGGATGACTGAAGCTGACAAATGTTGCCCCTTTGGGTGTATGGGCCAGAGAGAAGAGGTGTGAGTCTTGACTGGGTAGTTTGCTTATCGAAGACATGCTGCAGGAGGAAAGTTGCAGTAGACACCTGAAGCAGAACAGCTGAGTTCTGTGTCAGAGCTGCCACTGACAGGGTCACCCTATGTAAGCCAGGACATCTCTCTGGAATTCTGTTTCCTCCACTCTACAATTGTTGTTTTCAACAATCAGTGCTCACAAATACATAGCATTTGACCAGGTACCCCGTGCCCTAGAACTCATCCTGAGGAACCCCCACCTAAGTGATTATGTCACTCTTCCCACAGAGCCTACATGTGACCTCAGAAAAATCCTCAGCACAGAAGTCCAGAAACCCAGCAGTGATCTTTGCAACTGGCATGTACCACAAATTCATCAGTCTGCCGAAACTCGCTTGGCTTCTCCTCCTGCATTATAATTCTCCACGTTTCACGTGAGCATCACTGTGGAGTGTCTGGTGATTGTCAGGCCCTTGGATAGGTCCTGGAAGGCACCAGTTTCCGGTGGCTCCATGGTCCTCAATCATTCTATCTAGATGCCTTCCCATGGACAGTCCTGCAGTTTTTAATGTAAAACCATTGACTTCTTGAGAACACCAATTCACATCAAAATCACTCTATGTGCTACACAATGACTACATATTTTTAGAGTCTAGTAATAAAGTGACATGTATTTATGACATTATGCATTTCAGAACAGTGACAAAAACCTTTAGAAATGTTGTTCGTGTTCTTCCTCAAGTTTCCAAAAGGGTTGTGCCTGACTTGATTGTTGCCGTGTTAATTTTTTTCTGAGGGAATCAACAACTGTTTCTAGGAGAGTGTTCCCTATTCGCTTAAGTAGAAACTCAGGCTAAGGCAACAGAATCATCCAAGTGGTAGACGGAGTTACTGAGAGAGCTAAAAGACAAATCAATCTCTCTTCTAGCCATTATTAATTCTTCTTTGAGCACAAATTATGCATTTTGCTAGCTGGTTTCAACCATGGGAAGCACAAGGTTCTAAAGGGTTTCCCACAGAGCCAGGCTGAGTTTTGAACTGATTTTCCTGCAGGCACGGCCAGATGGATCACAGGTGGCTTCATATTCCATTAAAGGCTAAATATCTCAGGAACTTATGATGAAATTCCAAATGATCGCTAATAAATAATCAAATTCCTTAAAAAAAAATCTTACTCTAAAAAGGCCTTCTCCTGCAGCAGTAACCCTCTTTCAATAGGTTTTAGTCTTCTGGTTTCAGGTAATATAGACATTTCCCCCCCTTACATATCCAAATGATACATTTCCAGTATTTTCTTATATATGCAGAAGGCGAGAGGAATGCTAACTTGGAATGCAGAGTTCCTAGGCTATACTACCATATGCCCCAAACTTAAAACTAATTAATATTTGGCCTATGTTCTTCTGACCAGCTTTCCAGGAAATACTGGCCTCACTGCTCCTGCATTTTCAGAAGAATATAAAATCAAACTCCCCAAACAAGACCAATTAGATCAACAAACTTTTATTGTCTCATGCCCAAACCCCATCCTAGCTTCTACAAACACTACAATTCTTTGAAGAGAACTTTAAATGATTTATTAACTGAAATCCACTCAAGAACTATAGTATCAGAGTCACATAATTGTTAGAAAACTGTTTCAAAATGAAATTTTGTATTTTAGAACAATGAGGTTTACAAACAAAATTGAACTGATAGTTGAGAGAATTTTCATATATCCCCCCTCTTTTCCCTATTGCTAACATCTGGCATTAGTGTAGAACATTTGTTACAATAGATGAACCAGTTTTGTTACATTATTATTGACTAGAGTTTATCCTTTATGTAAGGGATGAGTCTTTCCGTTCTAGAGTTGAATGGTTTTTTCCCACAAATGCATACTCCCCTGTAACATAATGTGATATAACGTTAATTACTGTGTTCTGTGGAATAGCTTCACTGCTCTAAAAGTCCTCTGTGCTCAGTCTATTGTTCATCCCTCCCTCTAATCTCTGACAGTACTTATCTATTCCTGTCTCCACAGTTTGGTTTTTGCAGAATGGCATGCGTCTGGAATCACACAGTATGTAGTCTTTTCAGATTGGCTTCTTTCGCTAAACAGTATGCATTTATGTTGCCTCCACGTCTTCTAATGGCTTGATAAATCATTTATTTTTATCACTAAATAATACCTGTTTGGATGTGCCACACTTTATCCATTGAACTTCTGAAGGACATCCTGATTAAGTCTATGTTTTGGAATTTATGAAAAATTGACTATGAATATAAGTTTCCAAATCAGCAGAGTTAATACCAGAAAGCACAATTGCAACACCAGATGGTAAGATTATGTTTAATTTTGTATGAAACTGTTGAACTGTATTCCACAGTGGCTGCACCAGGAGGATATGCTCTTGTGTGCAGGGGATCGATAGAAATGGAAGACATTGTAAAATGTGAAGACAAAGGCAGTCCCCTTTTCAAAGAATAGCTGAAATGATGACTAGCATTTATAAGGTTTTATTAATTAATCAATTTAGTTGATTTAAAAATCTTGCAAGAAAAAATGTATCTATTAAGTCAAATTTTATAAAAGAGGAAGTTGCCTCCGAAGCATTGTACAAGTGACAGAAATTCACGTGGTGTTTGTGCGAAGCTGAAGCCGGTGCCCAGTTCTTATGGGCCAGCGCCCTCCTTCTCTTCTGATCCAGTACGTTTTTTGTACCTCAACATCTTCTGGGTTGGAAATGCTCCCTCATATTGTCTGGCACATAGTGCTGTCCAAGACAGCCTGACAAGGTCGAGGAGGTGCCGAACCCCCAGTTAAAGAGCTTGGGAAAAGCTATTCCTGGATCGCAGCTGATCACCCTGCTCAGTTAGGCAGGACCAGGTCTATTTTCTTAATTAAGTGCTCAGCCTAACCCCAAGGTGGGCTGTTCTATTTGGCTGAATGTTTTGTCAAATACCCAGCAGGTTTTTTCAGTACAAAAGGAGGTGTGGCTATGTTTCGTTCACCCACCATCTCCTGTGTCTGCAGAACATCTCTGAACACAGCCTGGATTTTGACAAACCAGTGACAGAACAGAGCCTGGACAGCAGCCTGCAGAGGTGGCCTGAGGGGCTTGGGCTGTGCTCCTGGTCTTTACTGCTGTGTCTACAATTTAGGACAAACGTTTTTCTGTAGTTCTTAGCTACCTAAAAAAAATCATACTAAGGGTATAGAGCACCCTTGACAGCCAACTCCATCTTAGAAAAAGACTGCATTTTATACTTCATGGAGCACTTTTCCAACAAGGATGAGATGTGTTGTCTACTAAACAAATTTAAGAGAAGACTGAATCCAACCATGGACCATCGGTCTTGACCAGGACTCCTTTGGTCTTCTCTCCCCTGGACTGCTTTGTGGTCCTTTCTCGTGTCTCTTTCCCTTCTTGTGTTAAGTGTTTGTTGTGAAATGGCAAACTATAACATTCACATATCGATTAGATACACTGTTGTGTATGGTTTGCAATACTGACTGATGATGGAGTGGCTTGAGTGTCCTGCGGCTGTGACCACCCAGTGAACGGGAAGCACTAGGGAGAGTCGCCCCCTTGGGAACTCCATTAGCTCTTGGCAGCTTTTGTGATTGAAATAGCGACAATAAAATTGTGAAAAGACAGAAGCATTCGTGGTCCTGTTTATTTCTAAACTTGCACCGCTGGTGACACTAAGTCATTTGCAAAGGGTTTTCAGTTCTAACTTTCAAATGAAAAGCTGGGTATTTCCTTCCCACTTTATAATGTTATCCAGTGCAATAGCCAGTGCCATAGAGATGGAAAAATATGCCGTCCACTATTTATTTGGAAGAAAAAAGTTGGTAGAAATAGCTCTAACGCTAACATCTACACAGTAATTCCAAAAGTCTAAAAATGCAAATGAATTAGAGAAGAAGCTGAAAAGTTGATTACAGAAACTGCTAGTTAATAGGGAATTTTTTTCTCAACTGCCTTTCACTGGGTCTTCCAATGTAACAATTAGTTACCATATTAAAAAAAATAACATTATAGACTCCTTTTCCATAAACGTTTAGTCTTGGCATTTCCACAAAACATGTACATGACTCCTTTTTTTAGCTCCAAATTTAGATAAAGGAGTGTTTTCGGTTGTTACTCAAGGAAGAGATATTTGGATTTTCTAAATCTTGGTGTAAGTCTATGTAGATTTCTTTTACAGATTTATGACAATTTAGTCTCTTTCTAATGTCTTTCAAACCCTGGCATCCCTACACTTTTGATAAGTCAATTGATGGATTGTTTAAACAATGCAGTCAAAATCACCAGTTCTTATGGGGCCATTGAAGATGGGCAGAGTATGTGATATTAACTCAACATTTTGGGGAATTCTGATACATAAACCACAATCAGAGACGTGATGTGAGAGAAGAATTGGAATCAGTAAAAATAAAAAAAGAATAAACACAAGCAGTGTTTCTAGAACTCTGGCATTGTTTGTGTGTGACCGTTACAGCATTTTCATGTTTCTGATGGAAGTACTGTCGATACACCATTCATCGTCGCTGATATTGGCAGTTCCTGCCAGCATTATCCGTACCATCCATGAAGCAACGACACACACGCCTGCACAGGATGTGGGGGTTTTAAACTATCAGAATTCTTTCCTCCTCACACCAGAGGTCCCTCAATGACTTGCCATAACTCTCTTCAAGGCACGTATCACATCCCTGTTCCTCAGACTGCAGACGAGAGGGTTTAATAACAGGGTGAGGATGGTGTAAAAGCCAGAGAAGACCCTATCTTTGAGTGGGGTGTGATAGGCTTCTGGAAGCATGTGTGCATACCAAGCAGCCCCCTAGAACAATGTCACCACCATCATGTGTGAGCAGCAGCTGGCCAAGACCTTCTTCCTCCCTTCGGCTGACATCATCCAATGCACTGTGCTGAGAATCTTGGTGTAGGATGCAGTCACCACCGAGAAGGGACCAGGAGCATTGCCACACAGCATGCATCCATCACCATTTCACAGGCAGCTTTGTCCCCGCAGGCCAGCCCCAGCATGGTGGGCGCCCCACAGAAAAAGTGATTGATTTGGTGAGAGGCACAGAATGAGAGACTCCTGGTAATGGGGGTGAGGAGAGAACTGTCCAAAGCCCCGCTGAACCATGAGCTGGCCAGGATCATCCAGCAGCCACACTGGCTGACGAGGCAAGGATGGCACAGTGAGTTGCAGATGGCCACGTTGCGGTCATAGGCCGTGAGCCCCAGCAGGAAGAATTCAGTCCCCATGAAGCCCATGTAGAGAAAGCACTGAGCAGTGCAGGCGATGAAAGAGATGGTCCTCTCGCCTACCAGATAATCCACCAGCATCTTAGGCACAATGGTGGAGAGGTATAAAGCATCGATAAGGGAGAGGTGGCTGAAGGCAAAGTACATGGGGCTGTGCAGATGTGGGTCTATGTGAATGAGAAAGATCATGACCCCATCAGCTAGCACGGCCATGAAGAAGATGGCACAAATGACACCGAAAAAGAACCCTGAGCCTTTGTTGTGAGTGAAGAGCCCCAGGAGGGTAAAGCCACTGCACAAGGTCTCATTGTTTCCATTCATGGCACTGAGTTTGGCCTGGAGGCATGAGAAGAGAAGTAGGGTCAATGAAAATCACAGAAGATAAAATGAATCACTTAGACATGTCTGTGTAAACATTATTAGATGACATTTTTTATATAACTGTAACTTTTTTGATGTGGTAGATTTGTAGCTCCTTTTTTCTTGGCTATTTCTTTTTGATGAAGAATAATTCCAAAGTTAGGATCCTATGTCATAAAAATGGATGAATGTTCTTAAGTGACTTTCGTTGTGATTGAAGAACACTTGGGCCCTAGAGAAGATCCTTCATGTGGGGTTGGCTCCATTTATTTAAAATGTGGATACAACTGCAAGACAATTGATCCAATCAACTCAAACGACCCAATAAAATAATTCAATGGGTCAGTGCATCAAATTGGGAATTTCTGTGATAATTTAGAAACCTACTGGTCTCATCCAGAAATAACCATAAATTGTAGACACAGCTGAAAACTATGTTGAACTGTAATAGATATGATTACATTATCCATCTGATCATTGGACATTCTTAAGTGTTCCTTTATCATTCATCAATTTCTCATTCATTTGCACACCAAATCTTTATTTATGGAGAGAATCCTGGGCAATGTTCTAAGCTCTGGGGATACGTTAGTGAATAAAAAGAGAATGTGAATGACATGAGTTACATTCTAGTTATGAAATAAGCGCAGTAAATCACAAGTGGGAACCATGGTGTTCCTACAAAATAAATAGCAAATGTGACATCCCTAAAGCAAGGAGGCTTGGGATAGTCAGAAAAGAAAAGTCAGTTCAGGAAGAGCCTTGCAAGTGAGCAAGACAGTGAGATATTAGTGATCAGTTCTTCAAAGTATGCAGGACAAGGTAAAGAGGTCAAAATTATTTTCTAAGTATTATCAGGAGAATTGATTGGTAGTTTATAACATAACAGTTTAACATGTTCACTATGATCTATTTGTTTTTTTCTTTGTGTCTCTTTTGTACATTGGAGCCATCTTTTGTTTTTGCTTGGTTTTGTATTTTTGTGGGTCCGGAAGGATTCACAAGAAGGGAAACTCATCCTGGTTATACTGGGATAGCCCAGGTTATGCGTTCTGTCCTAATATCACCCCCATTTCACTCAAAAGCTTCCTGAGTTGGTCGGTCAGTCGTAAGCCTTAGAGATGGTGACTGAATGAAATGTGTAAAAGATCTCGTAGGCCAGAGGCAGAAAACCTTACACAATCTTAGACAGGCATGGGTGGTGCATTCACATCTTGAATGTACCATGAATGCAAGAAGATCTTTCAAAAGATTCCTCATTAGTTTTGACACTCTAAAATCCAACTTGATGTTTGAATCCTTGAACACTGCCATGTGCCCTCAGGTGTTGTACGACACAGACAGCCCGATGATGCAGCAGTCAGCGTGCTCAGGTGGCCGCTGGTTTCCAGGAACACCATTTCGGAGGAGTGGGTGCTCGATTCTCCAATACTCTCACTGAAAATGCTTGTTTGGGGTCCTGGCTTCATTATTTGCAAAGTGCCCTAATGCACATTACTTAAATTAAACATATCACAGGAAACTTAAGGGAGGTTGTCATGAGCAAACATCATAAAACATATGCAAAGGACCACAGTGGAGTAAATTCAAATGTTAATCTATTAGCAGCTGTTGTGGTTGTGAGATAATGCTGATACCGAAGACACACAATTTCCTGCTGAAGGCAATGTTGCATTTCTCAGCTACTGTGTGTATACTCACAGGCATAAAAGACAGGTGTCACAGTATAAAAAGCACATATGACCTTTGAACACCTGGCAGGGCTCCAGGCTTGTGCACTGTCTTCTGAATTATTTAAAATGATAAAATCTCAGAACATTCTTCCTGATTATGCAAATAATTGCCATTAGTGTAACCTTTTAGCAAAAGACAGGGACTTCTGAAAGACTGGTTTCCAGGAAAACTCATCCCAGGAAGAAGCCTGTCATTTCCTAAGTTCACTCTCAGATTAAACAGTGAGGATCCAGACGTTAGGTGATAGCATTACATGAACAACCAGGGCCTAAAAAATGATTTGCAAGTGTCTACACATTCTCCAGGGCAGCCTGTTTCAAACTTCTCGGTACATGCTCACGAAACCATAGAAAAGACTCAACTTTTTATCCACACTGAACATTAAAAATCTTGGGTAATGGGAAAAGATGAACTCTAGTTACTCCTCAGTAGAGAAAAGCCTCTGACATTTAGGCCAGTCCGTGTGCAAGGTCTCTGGGGTACGAACCACTCAGAAAAAGGGTTGGCTGTGCCTCTCTGTGCCAGGTTTTCTCTGCGGCAGGATCTGCTTATCTGCTTTCCCCATTCTTTCCCTCCTCTAGCCAAGACATTGTGGAGAAAAAGGGTAGAGTTTTGCAAGTAGACCAACAACGGAGGGTTTTAAAGCAGGATTCTCAGCACAGTGAACAGGAGACTTGATTTAGGAAAGTGGGAAATACACACACACAAGGAAAAATGCGAGCTAACAAGAAACTGACACTTTCAAGTTTTTCCTACTCTTTCAACAAAACTTTAAACATAACTGCACATTTTTGCTTACTCGTGTAGACGATGCTGAATGGATTTGGTGGTGAGGGAAACAAGGGGTTGAAGATTTATTCTGCCCGCCATCCATCCAAAATGCAGATCCTCCATCTAACGGGCAGCAGCTCACCTAATGAGCTCCTTGTGACGACCTGATGAAGCAGAAGGAATCCACTGCGATGCCAAGAGGAGCAGAGAAAGACCACAGCATCAGGGAACACTTCAGGGTAAACACACTCAGGCTAGCGCAGTGCTTTATCCACCAGAATTAAAACAGTTCCAGGAAAGCCTGCTAAGAAGAGCGCTGGAGACATGAAACTGTATCAGGGTGGTGGAGGATAAAACTTGAGTGGCTCTCTGGAGATGCAGAAAGGCAGATATTAAACAATAAGAAAGATTGACATGGGTGAGGGCTGTGGCTCACGCCTGTAATTCCAGCACTTTAGGAGGCTGTGGTGGATGGATCACCTGAGTTCAGGAGTTCAAGACCAGCCTGGCCAACATGGTGAAACCCTGTCTCTACAAAAATACAAAAATTAGCCAGGCATGATGGCAGGTACCTGTAATCCCAGCTACTCAGGAGACTGAGGTGGAAGAATCGCTTGAACTGGGGAGAAGGAGGCTGGAGAGAGCTGAGATCATGTGATTGCACCCCAGCCTGGGCAAGACGGAGCAAGACTCTGTCAAAAAAATAAAAATTAGACATGGAGTACTGGAATTACAAAAACAAAACATAAATAAGCAATGTTTTTAAAAAGAGTGATTTCACAAATAGAGAATTATTAATAAAAATTGAAAAGAAAAACTTGTGAGAGGAACAAAAAGACTCTACATATGGATATTTCATTTAATAAATAAATACAGTGTGTGTGTCTGGGAAAATTATTTGAAGTAAAAGCATCTGGTAGCATCTAATAACAACACAGCAGCATGCAAACAAAACACAAGAAAAGGAAACTCTGTGTAGTCACCTACACAGACTAAAAATCACAGTGACCACAGATGTCTTCCTGATAAATTCCAAATAAAAGTGAAAAAATGTCTAAACTGAAGACATACAATGTTGCAGTAAAAAGAGAGAGCTCTGGAGCCAGAATTCCCTTGGTTTGATCCTTTCTTCATCACCAAATTGTGTGACCAAAGGCACTTAACTTACTTTTGTATCTGTTTTCCCATTTGCTCTGTAATAATAGAAAGGGTGCAAATTTCAAAGATTACATCATTCACACATGTCAGTTTCTTCGACTAAGTCTAGATTGTGCTATCTGTTCAATAAAACTTACTATCGATATCATTGGATATGTTTTAGTTGTTAGTAATGTTTGGCTCAAACAGGAAGATGTTCTGAGATAAATTAGGAGGAACAAACACTAAGATACAGCTGAATATTTGTGTAGATTAAACAAAATTAAGGAAAGGGAAGAAACAGTAATATTACTAATAGTGAACACTGAATTCAGGCTAAATATATATACTTAATGTAAATATGATTGCAACATTGCATAGAACTCAAAACATTCTTAACAATGAAGATTATACACACACACACACACACACACACACACACACACATATGTAGGTATAGATAGATACATGTATGACATCTATTACATAGACCAGATAGATATACCTATCTATATCTATATAGACAATAAGGTCTGAAAATGGAATGCTAATACTATAAATGAAAAACAGATTCAATTTAAATAGAATATAAAATTACAAAGTACCAGAATGTAGCTTTCATTCATTCACATATTTATTCATTCAACTATTTATTGTGATCCAACTCTTCACTAGACATTTTTCTAGGAGTTGAAGATACCACCACCAATATTCCTTCCTTCTTGGAACATACAGGGCAAAGGACTGATGATAAATAAAAACATATACTATGATTGAGAATCTAACATTTTTTTTCTCTGTAAATGAGCTCCCTAAAGATAGATTTTTGTTTATGACTCCAAAACAGAGGTAACTATAAGGCAACATATTCTATAAGAATATGAACAATTTTGAAAAAGATTAACAAAATCAGTTACTAGTATTAACAGGAGTTACAAAAATGTTTGTATGTGTGTATACATGTGTTTGTGTATGTGTTAAAAGATGAAAGAAAAAAGGTATAATGGCACAGGAAGTTAAAACAAAGCATATGATGAAATGAGATAGAAAACAATGGTTAATCATAGCTACAACACCATTCAGAGTAAACATCCCCTTTTAAAGTATAGATTTACTCTTCAAAGAAAACAAAATGAAATGTACAAAATGGAAAAGAGAACTAAAAGATGCAAAAAAGAATGACATAAACATATATAAACTGTAATTTAAGGTGATATTACAAATGGAACAAAGAGAACAATTCTGTAATTTGAATTTTAAATGGAAATTCATTATGTGCTTAATATATTCAGTTAGCTTCCATAAGACAATCTCTCTCTCTTTTTTTTTACTAAGATATATTAGGATTCTAAAATCATAATAACAGATTCACATCTAAATCAGAGAATTTGAAATACTTTAATGTATGCCTAAAGCACTACTTAGGCCAGGACACAAACAAATAGAAAAACATTCCATACTCATGGATAGGAA
>CAUYQU010052165.1:0-43698 GCA_963574635.1 Cheracebus regulus
AAAACGCCGGAACCCAGGTGGTGTTGGTTGCTGTGAACAAACATCATGCAACTGCCCCCCACCCTGAGAAACATACCAAGCCCCCATATAAAAAAAAAAAAAAAAAAAAAAAAAAAGCTGGAAAGAGGGCCTGAAGGCCACTCAAGGCTGCATGGCAGGTCTGTGGGCTGCCCTTGCCATTATTGCCATTTGGACAATTAGGGCAATTTTTGAATCTCTCTGGGTCTCAGACTCCTCATTTACAAAACTATAATAATAGTTGCCCCAAGGGCTATCATGGGAATTAAATGAAATAATGTATGTAAGCCACTTCATATATAAGAATTTGGTAATAATAAAATAACATTCAATTGAATGTTATTTCAATTGAATGTTATTTTATTGAATGTCAGCTGACATTTATTGAAACCTTCTTTACTGGACTAGGCAAAAAGCCGCAAGTGAGGAAGCCAAGGGTTAGACTCCAAAGCCCAGGCTCTTAACCAGGAAAATAAATGGTCACTGTTATTATTGTCCTAATGGAGCAAACAGCTAGCTGGGCAGCTAGACACATTTTCTATATCAGACTCTGTATCCAACTACCCATGTGACCTTATGCAATTCACACCCCTTCCCTGAGCCACAGTCATCCATTTACACATTCCTTTGATACACTCTCTGCTTCTATGGTCTTATACTAAATTTTCAGTGCTGTAGAAATGAGGACACTTGGGAGCTTCAATTTCTTCACTTTCAAAATGGAGATTAAATATCTACTCATTCTAGGGCTGCTATCACAAAGCACCACAAACTGGGGGACTCATAACAATAGGAATGTATTGCCTCACAGTCCTAGAGGCTAGAAGTCTGAAATCAAGGTGTCTACAGTACCATGTTCCCTCTGAAACCTGTAGCAGAGAATACATCTTTGCCACTTCTTAGCTTCTGGTTATAGCCAGCAATCCCTGGTCTTCCTGGCTTCTAGCCGCAGCACTCCAGTCTCTGCCTCTGTTACCTCATGACCTTCTCCCTGTGTGGCTGTGTCTCCAAGGATCTTTTTATAAGAACACCAGTCACATTGGATTAAGGGCCCACCCTCCTCCAGCATGACCTCGTCGTAATTAATACATCCACAATGACACTATTTCTAAATAAGGTCACATCCTGACGAACCTGAGATTGGAACTTCAATATATTTTTTTAAGGAACACAATTCAGCTCAAAACAACATACTAGATGGGAAACCTGCATAGGACAGGCCTTCAGGGCCCAAAGTCAACCTGGCATGATCTTCTGTGGCATCACTGGAGCTTTGACCTTCTGGTTCCATAGAAATCAGAAGCCCAAGTCCCAAGATAAGGGCCATCACATTTCCCAGAGCAGAGTTTTCTTTGATGCAATCTTCTTTTAAGTTCAGCTCGTGATGGGATATTTTTGATAAAATGGAGGGGAAAGAGGCCATTCTACTCTTTGATCCTGAGAGATTAGGTAAGCAAAGTTTCAAGAGTGTTGTACTAGATTAATGTTCCCTTTTCAGAAAATATAATCCAATTCTAAAAGTTATGATAGGCAATAACTTGTCTCTTTAAAAAAGTTCTCAGGGATACAGGAAGGGAAGGAGGTCAGCATTCTTATTTAGAGGCTCCTCTGTGCCAAGCCATATGTGGAATGGTTTTACAAACATCATACCATTCAGCCCTCGGGATAATTCTTTGATAATTAACCCCCATTTGATAGATAAGGAAGTAGGCTCAGAGAAATTAATTGAATTTTCCCCAAGTCCCACAGCTAAAAAGATGGTGACATGAAGAGTTAAACCCAGGTTTTTCTGACAGTCAAGTTTATAATCTTTCCACTCTGCTAAGTTGTCTATTATCTTATGTTAGATCATGTAAATGAAAACTTGAACCTATACCTGGCAAACAGAGAGTAGTGAAAATACATATATTTCTTCCTTTTTGCAGAGAATGTTACTGAAATAAATGAGTGACAATGGATGAACATACAGCCCCCTCTGATTCCCCTGTCCTCATGTGAACTCTTCCTCCTTCGAACTCCCAGTACTTTGTTCTTCTCACTTAAGGGGGACTTACTCCCCTCCCCACCCTCTACCCTCACCCCATAGCTCATTCCTCAGAGAAGGGATGAGGTCTAACTTATCTTTCATCCCACTTCACCCCAGCCTCCTTCACTGGCCTGATACACACTAGATGCCCAATATCTGTTTGCATAGCATGAAATAGCAAAAACTCCAGTAAAACACACAGCTCAGTATTGGTTAAAAAGATAAGTTTAAACCAACAGCATCCCTAGGAAATGTAGAAAAAACCTGAGCTGGGACTCAGAAGCAGGCTCCAGACTTGTGTTTTTAACAAATTTATTATGCAAACTTAGTCTTGCCCTGTACATCAAATGAGGGGCTTGAACTAATGATTTTGAGAGCTCTGCTAATCCTACAGTTTAGGTCTAGGTGTTTCCAAAAGTCAGAAGGGGCCATGGGCTGCAAGGCATCCAGATACCAGTAGGGATTATGCTGTCCAAGGTTGGGAATCCTCTCCCAGTTTCCAGTTTTAGCATTAGGTACCTTGCAAATGTCCTCTTGCAAGTTCCAGGCAAGAACTTCCCAAAGACAGCTGGAATAAACAACCAAGATCTTTCAGCAAGAAGTCCCTTGTATGCAAGCCTTTCTGGGGCCAAAAAGAATGCCAGAACCTTGATCAAGGGTCCATTCCTTGAAACAAACAGAACTTCTACTCTCTATCCCTTCCAAGAAGAAACCATAATGATGATAGTTTATGTTTACTGTATATCAACGATTTATCCTGCATTGTGTAAGCCCTTCATGGGCATTACCAAAGTTGATTCTCATGTGAGGTAGATCTGTATTGTAATCTATATAAATATAAATTATTATTCTTATGCATATTTTGTTCCCCATTTTACAAATCAAGAAACTGGGGAACCAAAGAGATTGAGGGCCATTCCTAAGATTATCTAGCTGTCTCTATACTTCAGAGTCTAGTTTTTATTTTTACTTTTTTTTTTAATATGAAATACATTCACATAGCACAAAATCCAAAAGGTGCAAGGATGTGTGCATGCTTTCTCCTATGCCTGGTCTTCCAGCATCTGCTCTCTTTACGGGAGGGGATCGATATTACCAGCCATTTGCCTATCTTTCAAAGGTCTTCTCCACTAAGAGAAACCAGTGGCCATGTTTACCCATCGGTGGTACGTGATAGACAATGTTCTGCACCTTTCTTTTTCTGGTTACCAATATCACTAGGCAATCTTGCCATATCAGTGCATAAATATCTGCCTCATTCTTTGTGTGGCTAGACAGTAGTCCACCATCTGGAAGTGCCATGGTTTATTTTGAAGAACACATGTGGGTCCCAAGCTTTTAAGCACTGGGCTTTACAGGGAAGTACTAAGAAGCGAGAATGCCCTGTCCTCAAGCCCAGGGTCACTAAACTCTTCTGATCAACTGGCCCTTTATGAGATCTTTACACAAAGACTTTTAGTCTGATTGAAGACTAAATTAAACAATTAAGGTTAAGCACTGTGCGTTTGGCACATTGTAAATGCTCAGTTATTATGTTAATGTTGGCACGTGTCTTACTATGTGGACCAAGACAGCTGGAACACTAGAGAGTAGCAGAAGGGATCTGCCTTCTTTTCCAAGATTAATAGAGTAATGGAAAGAACAGGACAGACCTGTGTTCAAAACCCAGCTCTGCTACTCACTGTGTATTAACACATATAAGTCTTAACAGAGCACTTACACTCTCTGAGTTTGGGATATGCAAACGGCTGCCAGCTTGCAACTATATTTCCCTTGCTCCTTTGCAGCTAGGTGTGGCTATGTTCTTATCAGTAAATTATGTATGGAAATTGCTTTCCCTCCTCTTCCTCTCCTTCCACCTTCCTATGGACTGGAATTCTTATGTGGTACTAATGAAACACTTTCAATCACATGGAGGAGGTAACACTCTAAGGAAAGAGCAAAACTAGAAGGAACTTGGATACCTGAGTAACTCATATGGTAAGAGTTGCACACAGTCCACTTCATCTGCATGGCTCGAGATTAGATTGTTAGACGACAGTGCAGTCCATGTTGATCTTGTTTTAGAAATGGGATTTTGAGGTTTCCATTGGAGCCTCTTAACTTTTACCCTAACTAATGGTGTGACCTTGAACAAATTACTTGACATCCTTAAGCCTCAATATCCACAGCTCTAAATTCCCCATAAAAAGAAGGCAAACAGAACACCTAACACAGTACTTGACGCATCGTAAAAGCTCATTAAATGGTTATCTGGGCCTTGGTTTTCTCATCTGTAAGATGGGTATATTAGTCATTTCTTTGTGAAACTCAAATGGGACTGAGGACCACACTGTTTACACAGTCAGGACCTAGCTGCCAGCAACCTGAGGTACAGTGTATTTTGCACAGATGAAAGGTAGAGGTTTAATCTTCCTTTTTTCCAGGTGAGTTTGGGCAAGTGCCCTGTTCTGATTCAATATAGGAGTGCATCTGGATTGGGACAAAGGGAACCTCCACCTCTGCAGGGCCAAGGAAGTCAAGGCCATGGAGGAGGAATCCTGCCTAAGGCCTCTGAACACACGATGCCCGCTAACCTAAGCATGAGTGAACCAGAGGCATGTGGTCCCATCACCTTTTTTGTGCATATGATTTTAAAGATTAATGAGAGAGGTAGAGAGCAATAAAAGAATTGAGTTCTCACGATCACTCTCCATTCATTTCACTCAAATAAAAGGGTGTAAAGGCCAGTTCTTAGAGCTTTTGTGAGCTAGAAATCCCAATGTTTACTAGGTGCCTAATGTGTTGAGATTGAGTATTTGATGCCTTAGGGATGCTGTCTCCACTGATGGTCACTGTAGCCCCAGGCAGGATGTACACTCTTCACTCTAGACAAAGGAAGACTTTGAAGATCAGAGCATTGAAGTACCATGCCTTGCCCGGGGTCACACAGTTAGCCTGTAGCTGATCAGGATTTGAATACAGATCTGTCTATATCCAAAACCTACACTCATTGATTGAGTGTCCAAAACCTACACTCATTGATTCCATGATTCTAATATTTATTGAATATCTATTATGTTCCCAGCTAGGACAAAGTGCCACAGGGAATAGCAAGACAAATCAGACATGGATGTTTTATTTTCTGGGTAATATCAAGATGCTTTTTCTCACAGAAAGAAATGGAAAGGGTGTGAGACCTAGAGTCAGCAACCACGGATTGTGGGTGTCTTTGCCCCTAACTACCTCTGTGTCCTTTTGCATATTATAGCTTCTCTGAGTTTTGTCTTTCTCACCTATAAAATAAAAACAATGCCTGTCCACAGGGACCTCCAGAGTCACTGGGAAGATCAAATAAATGAAATAACAGGTGTATAGATGATGTGCCGACTATGAAGCACCAGACAAAGGTGCTTTAGGATATTCTGGAAACTTTGCTGTGCTGTCACAAATGCTTCATTAATGTCCACAGGGACAGTGAGCCGAGCATATTTGCTCCCTTGGAGACAAAAGGAGTCAAGTGGTGCCTCTTAATGTTCCCAGAATGAGAAATCCCAGAATTTCCCATGCATGAGCATGGGACCCTCTGACCTTTTTCCCAGCCAGCACCAAGCAGCAAATGTCAACAGCTTCGTGGCCTTTCACAAACGCTGTCAGCAATAACAACCCTTCATGTGAGGATGGCACTTTAGAGCTTACAGAGTAGTTTCACAGCTGCAAATTCTTTGGACTCCCTTGGAACCCAGCAAAGTAGGCAAGACAATTTGCATACATGGAAACTGAGGTGCCAAGGCTCCAGGATATGCTACATCTTGCCCAGGCACTCACAATTCTTAATGAGCAGGGTCTATGCCATACAACTCATATGTCCAGACAATATCTGGGTCCAAAGTTCTTTGCATTTCCCCATTAAACACCACCTGCAACAAAGGAAAATTATACGGCCCCTTTTGGGGCCCAGGTTACAAAGCATCATGCTGAAACCTGCTCATTCATTCATTCATCCAATAAATGCTCACTGAGAATCTGCTCCCTGCCAGATCCTGTGCTGGGCCTCACAGAAAACACAAAACCAGATACAGAGTCTGCTCCCAATGGACTCACAGTCTGCTGGGTCACAGAACCAAGTGGTAAGGGATGACTACGCTAGGACCTCGCCTAAGCACTCTCTCATTCTTACCACACTGCAAAGTGCGTGTTTTTCTCTAAATTTTATGACAGGCCAAGGAAGCTCTGAGACACTGAGTATCTGGCTCACAGTCAATCAGACACTAAGTGACACAGCGGGGATTAGATTACAAGTCTGTTAGATGTCGAGCTCAGGCCCTTTCCCCAAGAAAACACAGGACTCCTCGAAATATCTTCAATACAGTTTATCCAGGATAGAATTATAAGTGCCATGGCACCCATTTGACTTCATTACATGATTTCAAGTGACCAATACAACTAACTTATTTTTCTTTTTGATTTTTTTTCTTTTCTTTTTGAGACAGAGTCTTGCTCTGTCGCCCAAACTGGAGTGCAGTGGTGCAATCTCAGCTCACTACAACCTCCACCTCCCAGGTTCAAGCAATTCTCATGTCTCAGCCTCCTGAGTAGCTGGGGCTATAGGTGTGCACTGCCACGGACAGCTAATTTTTGTATTTTTAGTAGAGATAAGGTTTTACCATGTTGGTCAGGCTGGTCCCAAACTCCTGGCCTCAAGTGATCCACCCGCCTCAGCCTCCCAAAGTGCTGGGATTACAGGTGTGAGCCACCATGCCCAGCTTTTTCCTTTTGATTTCTAGATTGGTAACTTTACATGATCATAGAATGTCAGAGACAAAATGATCATCGGGTTGTGCAGATAAGGGAGCTGAGGACCAGAAAGCACAAAGATCTTGCCCGACATCACACAGCAGTTCAGTGTCAGAGCTGGAATTCAAGCAGAGGGTCTGATTTTAAAGCCTCAGTTATTTACATCTCTCTGCGTTCTGGGTGCCTCACCTTGGGCTTGGCCATTTCACATTCTTTGAATCTAGAGAATATCACCTGCTTGAGACAGGAACAAGTTACAGTTTATCTTTGTGTCACCAATGTCAGGCATGTAGAATAATGTCCTCAATAAATGTGTGATGGTTTGATGGATGAAACAACAGTGATTATCCCCAATATCCAGAAGAAGAAACTGAAGTTCAAATAGATTAGAGTATCTGTCCAAGGTTATATGGCTCACAAGTGGCCACACCAAGATTTGAACCTGGTCATTCTGACTCTGAAGGCCATTGTGGGACTGCCAGCAGGAGGACCTACAGAAGGCACCAGATCCATAGCAACATTGAAAACAGTCGCAGTATCCATTCTTAAATAAGCTTTCTTTGCTGTGTCCTCTTAGTGCTAGAAAGAGCCCTGGAGGTGGAGGTTTTGCAGGGGAACCGGGTAACTGCATTCAGCTGGAAGCCATGACAAGTGTACAGGGAAAAGGAAGACCCATCCCAGCAAGACTCACCTAGCAGAGAGGCCTCAGGCCCAGATGGCCAAACTAGTCACACATGTTTTGGAAGTCAGTGAACAGTCTTGCTGGGGGCCAGGAGAATAATCTGTTCTGGGGGTTCTGCCAGACCCAGGGATGAGGCTGCCAGAGGGAGACCAGGCCAGGGGAAGGACAGATGTGGCCAATGCTCTGCCAAAAGCCATGCTGACCCCAGAGAATCAATCCTCTAACCAGAACCATGACTTTATTCCAAGCTCAGAGCATTCTGGTTCCCAGATTAGACCATGAAAAAGTGGTTCCATGTGGCCCTTTAGGCTTGGTCCCTTCCCCAATCCCCAACACTACCCCCCACTTCCAACCCAGAGTCACAGGGCAGCCATTTCGTGTCACATGAGGACGTTGCTCTTTATTTTCTTCTCTTTTGAACGCATAAAAATAACTCTCCTGACCCAAATATCCAAGTGAACTCTCAAGAAGCTGGGCTTACACATGTTTGCACGTCAGGCCCAAAGCAATCCCACATGTAGCTGCTAAAAGGAGGTGTCCTCTATGTGACAAGGGGCTGACTTTCTCAACTTCAGGGATGCTAATGGAAGGAAGAAGTTAGCACACATGCAACATCTTCCTAAGCTCTTTTAAATGGGTCTTCTTGTTTAATTCGTCATCTTAATTTTGTAGATGAAAAACGTAAGGCTCAGAAAGGTATGTGACTAGTTTAAAGTCATTCTTGCACTCAACAAATGTTATCTTGTCCTGCTGTGGACACCAATGTGCCTGGTGTGGATTTTTGCAAAGAGAAACCTTATTTTTTTTCTGCTACATAAAGCAATTCACTAATGGACTTTCTCAGTGTTCCACGAAGTTTCCCAAAGTGCATAAGATAGAAGAGTAATTCAAGGAGAGCTGAAGATGCACTTGGGAAAAATGAGTTTTATGCACAGATTAACGTGGAAATCACTGATTAAGCAGGAATTTCTTAGGAAATCAGTAATTAAAGAAACTAAACAACATGGGATGTTCTTGAATACAGGATGTTTCAGAGCTCTTACTCGCCTACAGTATATTTAAATCTCCCAGGGGAGTATCAAGTATAGCCTCTCCCATTGCAATATTTTCCTAAATTTATGATGTAGAGTTCTAAGAAAAACTGTCTGGAAACACTTCTCTAGTATATTGGGTTGAATCATATGAAATTGCCAATATTTGACTGGTTTTGATCTACAAACCATATGGTTTAACCTAATAGGTACAATAGGGGTTTTTCACGTGTTTTGTACTTCCTTTATTGCATTTCATAATGTGATGTGATGGATGGGCTATGAACGCCTTGAAAGTTACTTGTTATGTAGCCTCGATGTGCTCACTGTTAGGGCTGGAAATAGTCCTAGGGTACGGTGGTAAAATTCATGATTGTCCATCTACAACATGGAGCTGCCATGGGACGCATCCACCTAAAACAGACCCATTATGTCCCATTATGTCCAGGTGGGTCTGGGGATGAGTGTCCACTATGCAATGTGATTGCAAGTGATAGATGTCACTGCCAGGTGAAGGCTGGTAAGAATCAGGTGGGTCTTCCTCTCTCTCTTGTTTGCCCATCTTCTGGCTAAAAAAAAAAGAGGACTCCAAGGCCCTAGAGGCTGACAGATCCACAAGATGGAAGGAGACACCTTCTTTGATCCACCACCTGGTGATAAGCTACATACCAACAAGGAATGCCCACATTGAGTTATTAGGTGAGGGAGAAAGAAACTGATTACCTTAAGCCACTGACATGTGGGCTGAGGGGTTGTTGTTGTTGTCACAGGAGAAAGCATTATCCTAACTATTATAGTAAAATTGGGAGCAGGCAGTGACAGTGACCATCCAGGACCCTGAAGATGGCAATAATGCAGAGCAAAAGATGACCAACTTCAACAACGCCCACACAACAGAGGGATCATGGTGGGGATGGCCAGGCTCTCACTTTGGAAGCCCATGTAATTTGCAGGACATATACCATGAAGAAAGAGCTGTGCTGATTATGAGGGTTATTGATCACAACCCTCATCATTTGGTTGAGATGTTCTTGGTATCTCCCGCTCTTGCCCCCATGTCCAATCAGCCCTCACAAGGTGCCATTGATTCTGCATCCTCTGGAATCTGCCTCCATCTTCTCCTTAGCACTTCTGCTCTAGACACACTGTCTACTTCAGGATTCCCTAACACCAGTCTCACACCAATCCCTCCACAGCCCCACAGATGAGGATTGCAAAAGGATTTCCTTAACACTGAAAATCTAACCATGTATCTCCCTGTTTAAACTTGTAAGCAGCCCCCATTATGCTCAGGTTAAGGTCCAGATTCCACAGCCTGGTAGTGGGACCCTCCAGAAGCTGGCCCTTGTCTCTTTCCCCAGCCTCCCTGCTCACAATCAAACCACACCCAACCCAGCACATGTGGCTGGTCCCCACTGCAGCCCTGTGTACTTCTGTCTTATGGGCCACTCCCTCCAAGAATATTAATATTAAAAACTATTACTGGTATAATTTTAAATAATTTGAGGTGTTTTTCTATTTTAGGCAAAATTTGATAATTTCCATAGCCCCTAAAAATCCCCTTCTTTCTGATATGAGAAAAAAATTAAAACATTTTTCTGGCCGGGCGCAGTGGCTCACACTTGTAATCCCACCACTTTGGAGGCCTAGGCGGGCGGATCGCGAGGTCAAGAAATCAAGACCATCCTGGCCAACATGGTAAAACCCCATCTCTACTAAAAATACAAAAATTAGCTGGGCATGGTGGCATGCACCTGTAGTCCCAGCTACTTGGGAGGCTGAGGCAGGAGAATTGCTTGAACCCAGGAGGCAGAGGTTGCAGTGAGCCGAGATCATGCCACTGCACTCCAGCCTGGCGCCTGGCAACAGAGTGAGACTCTGTCTCAAAAAAAAAAAAAAAAAAAAAAAAAACATTTTTCTAAAAAACTAAAACATTCCATGTTCAGAGGGCTTTTTTCCTTCTGATTGTGAAAGACATTAAAACATTGCCTTGGTTCCCTGAAAGTCTCATGGGCCCAAGGCACTGTGCCTGCTGTACCTGACAGATGAGTCTCCACGTGGAATTACTATGAAGTTCCTCCTCCCTTCTTTAAGACTACCCTGTCTGTGATGTCATCCTTGCCTCTAACTTGAGGAGTAACAACTACAGTTGATGGTATTTTCTCTCTCCACTACATCCATACAACAGGCAGGTTTGCAACATTGGCAAGCATCAGAATCACCAGGGCTTGTGAGTGTGCAGATTCACAGCTCTGCTCCTGGAGGCCAAGATTCTTTAAGACTAGGATAGACCCTGGATTAGCTGGACTTTTACAGTCTCCTGAAGGAGTTCTGAGACAGATCACCTTCCCAAATACCTTGAACCTTGCGAGACCCACTTTGGGAAGTCCTGTGTGTGATGCTGGAACATCACTGTGTCCTCTGTAAGAGCAAAGGCCATGCCATGCTCACCTCTGGGTTCTACTGCACAACACTGTGCCTGGTGCCAGTGGGTGCTGAGAAAATACTGAATTGATTTGAGCTGAACTAAATGAGAAGTTCTTCTCTTCTTCTGTGCTCCACATTTACATCAGGAGGTGACAGTGGAAAGAAAAGCAAACATATACTCTCTCCTCACCATCCTGGGAAAATTAAAATACAGCAAGTTCTCAAGTTCTCACCCAGAGGACTGAATGAGTGAGGCCCCGTCTTCTGAGTTGAGCTTATTGAGCGAAGCGGGAAGATGGTGAATTTTGGAGAGAGACTAATTGGCATTTGGGTCTTGACTTCACCACCTCCTAACTGTGTAGCTGTGATCATGTACCCCATATGTTTTATCTTCCATTTCTGTACCAATAAAATAGGAACAGGACAATGCCATGCATATAGAATGTGCTCTGTGTTAAGTCTCTTTCTTCTTTTCACATGAATAGACTTAGAGGTGTGGGGCCTGACTCTTCTATCAGGCTGAGTACTCACAGGGCACCTGGCAAGAGCAGGAGCTCCCTCTATACCCACCAGACAGGTGAAAGCCAGAGCCCTGGCTCCCAGCAAGGTGCTGGCTGTGCTCTCTCTGCCTCTCCTGGGTCTCACTCCAGGAGTGAGAAGGTGGTTGTTCTCTGGAGAATGTACTGTATTTTGCTGTCTCCACTACATAGAGTGAGGGCCGAATTCTAGAGGGACAGAAGAGACTCTTCCCTGCCCACTGACCTCCTCCAGATCACTCCAAAAGAAACATTTTTGCCCATCAGAGAAGCAAACAGAAGGGAGCAATGGGCATGCTAGCTCTGGGCCTATCAGCAAACTGGCTTCCAAACCAGGCAGGCTGAACAGTTTATCTGACAGCCCTCTCTGCTGATTTTTTAAAGTAAGACAGAAGGGAAAACATCTACCTCCCCAAAGCAAACATCTGCTTTGCAATTTCTGAGGATAGGCCCCCAGAGAGAGCTGTCCCGCTATAAGGGCTCCCAGGAGAAGCCAACAACGCCTGGGGCATGTTCCCATGAAGGAAGGGCCGAGTTCCCAGAGATGTCCCCAGCCACCCCTCCCTCAGGATAATGCTGAGGCCCTCTTTACACACCTGCTCTTCCTTCTCTGGGCCTGGGACAAATCCTGTCTCTGAGGGGGCTCATCTCATCACTGATTTCATTTTATGAAATGAGTATTGTTTTATTTGTTTCAGCCCCAGGGTTCTGAGGTTGCCTCACAGTAGTCCCTTCAGTCTACCTACAGTCTTCAGCTAAAATAAACTGTAGGGCAAGAGAAAAAGCCAAGAAGTGGTTCTCATATTCTCATACAAAAACCTCACAGGAAG
The DNA here is from genome assembly GCA_963574635.1 of Cheracebus regulus. NCBI lineage: Eukaryota > Metazoa > Chordata > Mammalia > Primates > Pitheciidae > Cheracebus > Cheracebus regulus. The sequence continues at coordinate 12,327 of CAUYQU010052165.1, forward strand.
GATGGTTGCTAGAGAGAGAGAAAAAATTCCTAATCCACTGAGCATTTTCAAATCGTAGAATTATGACATCTAAATGTTCAAAGTAACCATGAACTTCTACCATTTAACTTGACAACCTCCCAAGATTAACCATTGGAGACCACATTGAAGGATAATTATCCACTAACAATTTACCGTGTATCATAGAAACTGTTGGTGGACTGCCCAACAGCCATTTCCTTCCCACTTTTTTCATGGTGACAGCTACACATACACACACACACACACACACACACACACACACACACACACACACACACACACACACACAAACCCCGCAGCTAAAAATACAAGGTTCACATTTTTCCAGCCTTCCATACAAATAGGAGTAGCCACGTGACTTTGTTCAACTCAATTATATATTTTTTTAATACAGGAAGGCTTGTGGGGAAAATGTTCTCCCCTGATAAAGAGAGATAAAGAGAGAGATGATATTCTGGCATCTCTGGCCATCCCTTGGCTTCCTGTCTTTGAAAACTGCCATTTGAGGCTGAGCATGATGGCTCACACCTATAATCCCAGCACTTTGGGAGGCTGAGGCAGGAGGATCACTTGAGGCTGAAGTTCAAGACCAGCCAGGGCAACAAAGAGATCTCATCTCTACAATTTTTTTTTAATTAGTTAAGTGTAGTGGTGTGTGCCTCTAGTCACAGCTACTAGAAAAGCTGAAGCAGGAAGATTCCTTGAGCTCAGAAGTTAGAGGCTGCAATGAGCTATGATCATGCTACTGTACTTCGGCCAGGTTGACAGAGCAAAATTCTGTCTCTAAAAAATAGACATTTTAGTACTAAGCTAAGGTAAGGCTATTTAAATCCCGAGGCAACAAGCCTGAAAACAAAAGCCAGTGCTCTAGGAAAGAGAAACAGAAGGGTGGAAAGAGAACCGGTATTTTTTGCTTGTTGAGCCACTGAACCAGCCTGCAACTGCTACTTCTTGAAGCCACTGTTAGGCAGGTGTTCTATTCCTTACAGTCAAACGCATCTTAGCTGATACCTGACACATGATCACACCCTAGCATAACAACATCTTGGGACATGAAGGGAATGCAGGGGAAGTAGTAATTCCAGGTTAAAAGTAGAAAATAATCCTTTACAAGAACTGGAAAATATATGTAAATGTTTAATATTATCAATATATTCCCTTGTGAATGCCTCTGTTTATAAAATAGAAATGGTAATATCTATTGTATGCTAGGTATTCTAAGGATTAGATGATTTAATACATGCAAAGTAAAGTTAAAGAGCCAGGCACATAGCAAGTACTATCTAATTATAGCTCTCATATTAATCAGTAAAAAATATATATAACTTTCTTTAATAAAGAATATGAGTTTGAGCAGGGTGCTAGACTTTGAATCAGAAAACCTGGCTTCTAGACAGATACTTCTCTTTGATCACATATCAATTTTTGTGGCTGTTTTAGGACAATGAAATCTCAGTACAATAAATTCCCTGTGTCAAAGAGTGCTGAAAGTTTGATGAATCAGATGAATTTTGAGTTATCCGATGTTGCCAATTCAGTAATGAAATAAATGTATCACTGGAAGTCTTAAAAGGCTAAAAAAAAGAAACACTTGTAAATAAAGTGGAACATTTTGGTTATGCAACTAAGTAAGCATCAGGACGTTTTTAAATAATTTCATGTGATAATAGTTTTCTTCTTCTGAAACAATAGCTATACAATAACAAGTCTCAGCAGAAAAGCAGAGTGGAATAAGATGGACAGGAGCTAGAGTACTTGTGGTGTAGTTTTAGTCCCACCACTAACCTACTGATGTGCCTCAGGGAAGTTCTTTCCTAGCCCCAGTCTCCTCATTTGTGAACTGAGGGAAAGCACCTGGAGTTGGGAAAGAACAACAGTCTTTACCCTAGTTTCACTCCTTGGAGTGTGACCTGATAAAGGTCACTTACTTTCTCTGAGCCCTATTTATATGGTTTGGCTGTGTCTCCACCCAAATCTCATCTTGAATTATAGTTTCCATAATCCCCATGTGTCATGGGAAGGACCCAGTGGGTGGTAATTGAATCACTGGGCAGTTATCCCCATGCTATTCCCATGATAGTGAGTTATCATGAGATCTGATGGTTTTATAATGGGGCTCTTCCCTCTCTTACTCAGCACTTCTTCCTGCCATCATGTGAAGAAGGATGTGTTTGCTTCCCCTTCCATCATGACTGTAAGTTTCCTGAGGCCTCCCCAACCCTGCAGAACTGTGATTCAATTAAATCTCTTTCCCTTATAAGTTACCCAGTCTTGGGCAGTTCTTTATAGCAGTGTGAGAATGGACTAATACACCCATTGCTAAAATGGGGATGAAAAAGACAGTGACCTCATAGAAAAACTCTGAAGGTCAAATGTCAGAATATATGAAAAAATTCCTGGCGCAGAACAGACCCTTAATTAATACTGTCCAGTGTTCTACAGGTCTGTATAAGGCATGGCCTGGAAAATGCAAGGGAACAAAAAAAAGATCATATTCTTTGTCTCATAAGACCATGTCCCAGAAAGGATGGCGTGGGCCCCACCCGGAGGCCAGGGTTCTTGGACAACCTTTAGCATGGGGGACATTTTTTATTAGATTCAGAAAACAAAGACAGTTCATAAGGGTCCCCTGTATTCCAGTGTAAGGAATGTTGAGCAATAAATATGAGGAAGGGGCAAGCTCTGAGAGGCAGACTTCCACAGGACATCTTCAGTGCCTGAGTATTCCTCATCAGAGTTCCCACCGTTAGGAGATCAGGTGGGAGGCAAAGTGATGAAAACATTTACTAATGTACCTACTGTATTAGTCTGTGTTCACATTGCTGATAAAGACATACCCAAGACTGGGAAGAAAAGGAGGATTAATTGGACTTACACCTCCACATGGCTACAGAGGCCTCCAAATCATGGCAGGAGGTGAACGGCACCTCTAACATGGTGGCTGCAAGAAGAAATGAGGAAGATGCAAAAGCCAAAACCCCTGATAAAGCCATCAGGTCTCGTGAGACATATTCACTACCACAAGAACAGTAAGGGGGAAACCACCTCTATGATTCAATTTATCTCCCACCAGGTCTGTCCCACAACATGTGGGAATTATGGGAGTACAATTCAAGATGAGATTTTGGTGGGGACACAACCAAACCATATCATTCCACCCCTGGCTCCTCAAAGTCTCATGTCCTCACATTTCAAAAGCAATCATGCCTTCCCAACAGTCCCTCAGAGTCTTAACTCATTCCAGCATTAACCCAAAAGTTCACAGTCCAGCCAGGCATGATGGCTCATTCCTGTAATCCTGGCACTTTGGGAGGTCGAGGTAGGCAGATCATTGCAGTCTGGATCACCAGACCAGCCTGGCAAACATGGTAAAACTCTGTCTCTACTAAAAATACAAAAATTAGTCAGGTGTGGTGGCATGCACTGGTAGTCCTAACTACTGAGGAGGCTGAGGCAGGAGAATCACACGAACCTAGGAGACAGAGGTTGCAGTGAGCCAAGATCACACCACTGCACTCCAACGTAGGCAACAGAATAAGAGTCCATCTTAAAAACAAATAAAAGTCCACAGTTCAAAGTCTCATCTGAGACAAGGCAAGTCCCTTCCACCTATGAGCCTGTAAAATCAAAAGCAAGCTAGTTACTTAATAGATATAATAGGGATACAGGTATTGGATAAATATAACCTTTCCAAATGGGAGAAATTGGCCAAAACAAAGTGGTACAGGGCCCATGCAAGTCTGAAATCCAGCGAGGCAGTCAAATTTTAAAGCTCCAAAATGATCTCCTTTGAAACCAGGTCTCACATCCAGGTCACACTAACCCAAGAGGTGGGTTCCCATGGTCTTGAGCAGCTCTGCCCCTGTGGCTTTACAGAGTACAGCCTCCCTCCCAGCTGCTTTCACAGGCTGGCATTGAATGTCTGCAGCATTTCCAGGCAATCAGTGCAAGCTGTCGGTTGATCTACCATTCTGAGGCCTGGAGGACAGTGGCCATCTTCTCACAACTCCACAAGGTGGTGCCCCATTAGGAACTCTGTAGGGGGACTCTGACCCCACATTTTCCTTCTGCACTGCCCTAGCAGAGGTTCTCCATGAGGGCCCAACCTCTGCAGCAAACTTTTGCCTGGGCATCCAGGCATTTTCATACATCTTCCGAAATCTAGGTGGGGGTTCGTAAACCTCAATTCTTGACTTCTGTGTACCCACAGGCTGAACAGCATGTGGAAGCTGCCAAGGCTTGGGGCTTCCACCCTCTGAAACCATGACCCAAGCTATACATTGGCCCCTTTAAGACATGGCTAGAGTGGCTGGGACACAGAGCACCAAGTTCCTGGGCTGCACACCAAGTTCATGGGCTCAGCCCATGAAACCACCTTTTCTTTCTGGGCCTCCAGGCCTGTGATGGGAGGGGCTGCCACAAAGGTCTCTGACATGGCCTGGAGACATTTTCCCCACGGTCTTGGGGATTATCATTAGGCTCCTTGCTGCTTATGCAAATTTCTGTAGTCCACTTTAATTTTTCCCCAGAAAATGGGTTTTTCTTTTCTATTACATAGTCAGGTTGCAAAGTTTCCAAACTTTTATGCTCTGCTTCCCTTATAAAACTGAATGCCTTTAACAGCACCCAGGTCAACTCTCAAATGCTTTGCTACTTAAAAATTTCTTCCACCAGATACCCTAAATCATCTCTCTCAAGTTCAAAGTTCCACAAATCTCTAGGGCGGGGGCAAAATGCCACCAGTTTCTTTGCTAAAATATAACAAAAGTCGCCTTTGCTCCAGTTCCCAACAAGTGCCTCATCTCCATTTGAGACCACCTCAGCCTGGATTTTATTCTCCGTATCACTATCAGCATTTTGGGCAAAGCCATTCAACAAATCTCTAGGAAGTTCCAAACTTTCCCACATTTTCCTGTCTTCTTCTGAGCCCTTCAAACTGTTCCAATCTCTGCCTGTTACCCAGTTCCAAAGTTGCTTCCACATTTTCGGGTATCTTTTCAGCAACGCCTCACTCTACTGGTACCAATTTACTATATTAGTAATTTTCATGCTGCTGATAAAGACATACTGGAGACCGGGAAGAAAAAAAGTTTAATTGGACTTACAGTTTCACATGACTGAGGAAGCCTCAGAATCACAGCATGGGGCAAAAGGCACTTCTTACATGGTGGCGGCAAGAGAAAATGAGGAAGATGCATAAATGGAACCCCCTGATAAAACTGTCAGATCTTGTGAGACTTATTCACTACCATGAGAACAGTATGCAGGAAACCGCCCCCACAGTGCAAATTATCTCCTACTGGGTCCCTCTCACAACACATGGGAATTACGGGAGTGCAATTCAAAATGAGATTTAGATGGGGACACAGAGCCAAACCATATCACCTACCATTTATAAAAGTTAACTCCATTCAAAGAGCACTACCCCCACACACATACACCCACATGCTATGTGACACTGATGATTATGACCCAAAAAGAAGTGTATGGGATGGTGGAAAACTTCTCCTTCATGGCCAAATATACCACTTCTATAATACAAGGAACACAAAATGCAAAAGGCCCATAAAATAATACTGACATTTATCAAAGATGCTGGATGCCATGAAGTCAAGGAAAGTAACAAGGAAGAACTGCATAAATCACAAGCAAAATCACCAATAAGTGATAATCTGGCAGAGTTAGACTAATTTGGCAGATCACAGATGGCAGAGTTAAACACATTAGCCATCAAAGAAAATCAAAAAGGGTAATGACATGATAGGTGATTCAAAAGAAAATGTTTCTAATATGAACAAAGCTCAAGTAAAAATTAATAAGACCTTTATTATATTTACAAAATTACGCTGTTGTTGACCATACTGCAAAGGTCAAAGGTAAAAAATGCATTTTTGCTAGCATACAATGTTATCAGGATAACTGTATTGAAGAAACCAACAACTGATTCATTCCTGGTTCATCATAAGCATTCACATATAATTGCAGTGCAACTCAATTTTATTAAATAAACATGACAATTTTTTGTTCCATTTTCAAAATAATTTCCCACCAAATTTTTTCCCTTTTATGATTCACTATGAAACCACTGTTCTCATTTTAAGTTTATTCATCTTCAGTAACAAGTTTTGGGCATGAGGACCTCTTTTCCTTTTTTATATGGTCAGACAAAAAATAACCAACTCCATTTATCATTGATGGATGAATAGGAACATGCCACTGTAAGAAAAGGAAAGAAGAACCTATCAACAAAGGAAACACCATATAGAAAAGCAGAAATACATAAAAGCATATTTGCTTTTAAAAGTGATTTTTAACTCTTGGGGGTAGGCAGAGGCTCTTTGTGAATCTGGTGAGAGATATAAATACTATCTTTCAAAGAAACACATATAGGTGCAAGCACATAAAAATTTACCTACAACATCAGGGTGTTCATGAACATCTAAGATCTAATTATGACCTTCAGATTGAGAACCACAGGTTAGGGGTCAGCCTGTATTCTGGCATAACTATGGAGAAGACTGTGCTCTTTCAAGATGTTCAGAAAGTATTTATCACATATTCATTCTAAAGGTGTTTATTTGACACCACGCTGTGCCAGGCACTGTTTTAGGCTGTAGTTGACTGATTGTACTAGTGGCCCCAAAGAATAGATTTTCTATATCTATGCACGGCTTGGTAACTTTGCAGTTGCTTCCACTCTGGCTCTGGGCTTGGCCATGTCACTTACCCTGTCCCGTGAGACAGTAGCAAACGTGACACAAGTAGAAGCTCGAGAAAACACTTGCACATTTCCACTTCTTCTCTTGGATACCTCGTTACCACCCTGGCCCTCACATACACTCACCAGGCAAACAGTCTGGGCTAACTTGTTGGGGGATGAGCAGCCACATGTAACAAGTCGATTTTTCCCATCACAGTCACCCTAAGCCAGCCAGCAGGAGGCCAGCCTTCCAACTGACGTGGACACATGGTAGAGGCATGAGCTAGCCCAGCCAAAATCAGTCACGTCTGGCCCAGATTAACAGATCATGCTTATTTAAAGGTTCATGAGAAACCATAAACGGTTGTTGTTTTAAGCCACTAAGTATTTGAGGCTAGTTTGTGATACAGCAATAGCTAGCTGACACTTGAGCAATGTGGATACAGCAGTGAACAAAACAAGACAATACTTTTGGGCTCATAGAACTTACTTTCTAGCGAAGAGTAAAGGTAGATAAAGATGGAGAAAGGTAAGACAAGACCAATTTTGAAAGTCCAGAAAGGCCTTACAGAAGATCTCGGCCACATTTCAAGAGGTAATGAATAGCAACTGAGAGTTTTTTGAACAGCAAAGTGATACAAGTAGATTTTTATTCTAAAAAAATATTTTGATAGCTGTGGCAAGGAGCAAGAATTACAATGCACTGACTAATTAGAAATGTGCTCTGATAGCACCAGTGAGAAATTAAGGGGGCCTAAACCATAGAATTGGTAATGAAGATGGAGAGAAAGGGAGCAGCTTAAGAAATATTTAGGAGGTAATGCTAAAAGAAGTTGTCAGTCATTTTTATTGAAAAAATGAAGGAAAAAACAGAGTTGCATATGACAACAAATTACTTCTTCATTTATTTAATTAGGAGGTAATGCTAAAAGAAGTTGCCAGTCATTTTTATTTAAAAAATGAAGAAAAAAGTAGAGTTGCATATGACAAGAAATTGCTTCTTCATTTATTTAATAAATGTTTACTGAGAGCCCACTATATGTCAAGCACACTGTGCAGGTATTAGGGATTTATTGGTGAGCAAAACGGTCCAGGAACCCTGTCTTCTGAAGTGTGGTGGTAAAGATCATTGATCGAATAGACACCTAGATAATCACACAATTACCAATTAGGACAAGTGGCATGAAAGAGAATAATAAGAAATTTCTAATTTATAACCGGGCAGGAGCAGTTAAAGAAAGTCTCTCTGAAGACATTAAATTTAAGCTAAGGCCTAATGAATGAGAAGAAATTAACCAGATAATGAGTTAGGGGACAAGTATATTAGACAAAAACAAACAAATAAAATGCCATCTTGTTTGAAGACGTTAGGGCAGGAAAGACTTTTGAAGATGTAAATGAAAAAGTAAGAAAATGAGTCAAAGGGAGAGTGGCACAATATGAATGAGAGAGATCAGCAGAGACCAACTCAGGCAGGGCCTATGGTCCATGATAGGGAACTAGAATCAAAACTCAAAGTGCAGTAAGCAGTGACAAAAGAGTTTCAAGCAAACATTCTGCCTTGAACATTTTGCAGGCAGATACGCCACTCCAGGTGACCAGTGAAGCAAATGCTGACTGAGCTCACTGTGAGAGGGACATCTAGGTTAACGTGCCTGGAGAACTGTATGTGGGCATGCCCAGATGGCATTAGAAAGGAAGGTCTGAAGGTGGTCAGAGAGGTCTGACCCAAAGACAGTGGTTTGGTAATTATTCGTTTGGAGGACACAGCTAAAACCTGGCTTACATTTGCAATCCCCCAAAGGGAATATGCAGATGCGAAGAAAAACCCACAAGCAGAAACTCCTCAAAAACTGAAAAAGAGACTGTAGCCTTCCCAGATGACTCAGGCTTGAGTTACTGTTACCAGATCTCCAAGCAACTACAGGAGTAAAATGGGGATGGAAATGAGAAGTCCAAGAGACACTCTTATACCAATGGAATATATATTTCTAGTCCTTTCTGTGAGGTTTGTTTCCGAGGATAAAACGAAGAAACTGAGGCCAGCACCAAAATAATCCAATCGAAGGGAATTTATTCAGGCTCCCGGGTGAGGTTCTGCAGTCCGAACAGGAGGGGCTGGAGAAGTCGCACAGACTCCTCTCAGACAGGGGGTTTTATAGGGAGTGAAACAGCTCTATTGGTTGTGGGAGAGCAAGACTGCTATTGGGTAAGTTACAAGCCTTGACCTGGGACTTGGCTCGTTATTGGTTGGAATTACTTGCCTGCTATTGGTTGTTAAGACTCGACTGCTATTGGTTGTTAAGACTCAGCTGCTATCGGTTATTAAGAAGCTATGGTTGCAGTACCTTGTTTGCATACTGGGCTCTTTAAGGGAAGACCAGGCTGTGCGAGCAAGGGAGAAGGAAACATGCCCGAGCACGTCTGAGCTTGCTCGGGGCATGTCTGAGCTTGCTCGGGGCTTGTAAAAGGGAAAAAAGGAGGGAGGGGGGTGTGTCCGAGCTCCCAGCAAGGCAATCGGCCTTACAATCACCACGATAAAACAGAAACCATGCTTGAAAAAAGGCTCCTCATGCCACCAATATCTTCCCGAGAACAGTGAATGATCCAAAAACAGGAATCATGTACAGAAAGTAGGATGGCTACATGCTAGAAGAAATATAAAGAACGAATAAACTGTAGAACTTTCATGAGGGCATAGTTCTTTAGAAACTGATTTGTTTAGGGGCATTAGCTGCAAAGAACTGGATATACCCACAGACCGAAACATCACCTGGTCCTCCTGAATACTATGTTCTCTGTAGGTTCTTAGAAGCTGTTATTCCTCAACCCTATGAGATTCTAGAAAACATACAGGTGAGAAATAAATTTTCATCTCTGGCAGTCCTTATGCTTCCTAGCTGTTTAGTGAGGTGTTCCTGCAAGTAATTACCCCACAGGGAGTTTGCGGAAAGACAGGGGCATGAGCAAACATACAAACCACTCAGCTCATTCTGCTGGACAGAGCCATCCTTTAGCCCGGCCTTGCTTAGAGGCCCTGCAGGCAATTGGATTTCTTAAAGCGGGAAAGTACTTGTAAGCAAAACAAGTTGCTCCAGTGAAATAAATAACTGGAATCTTATTAGCAGATCCCAACTGCATGAAATTATGGGGAAAAGAGGAGAAAGGACTTAGGTTTTGCTGTTAATGAACACATGAAGAGCATACGAACCTGCTTCAACAACCACTAGGCTGTAAAGCATCTGACCTGGGACCGCAGAAGTTAGACACAAAGAGATAGGGGCCTCTTGCCATGTACTGCCTCAGTCCCTAGGGTTTGGGGCAGACACCCTTGGTGATCTACACAGGGCGAGTCCACCACCCGTCTTCCTTACTAGCAAAACCCCCATTCTGTCCAAGTGACCCCTTGTGGCCAGGTCAGGCTCAGTGATGTGACTTGGCACCCAATTCTGAACCATGAGAAACGAGAGAAACTCAGTTCCAGGAAAACCTTCTTGGCACTGAAAACCAGGCACGAGGAGAAGAATGTTCCTCTTCCTGCCTCTGAACGCTGGCATGTGACGACGTGAGCTACAGTCTGGAACCACGCTGTGGTTATCAGGGCGACAAACCAACACACCAGGCTGATGGAGAAAAAGATGGAAAGAACCCACCCTGACAATGTGTGAAGTCAGAGGGTTAGCCAACTCTGAAAGCCAGCCCACCTCCTGATCTCAGGGAGTGTCAGGTAAACTTCTTCTCAGGCTTCCTGTTACTCCAAGTTGAAGATTGTAATAGACACTGAGCTCTATAGACTCCAAACATAACCTACATAAAGGTATGAACTATATCAACAGATTGAATACAAATGAAAATATTTCTGTCCGAGGAAAATTCTTGCTGTTGCATTAATAGCAAAGGCAGAGGTGATTTCTTACCATTGTGATTTGTTAGCGTTTTCTCCTGGGCCTAGACTTCTGCTTCTCTTCTCAAATAAACTCCTGATCATTCAAAATTACTGTGAAGTCCTTTCCCAGCTCTGTTAGTGACATTCACATGTCCCCTAATGCTATTTCTGTGTACTATGTAAATATCTACTGAACAGGATTGTACTTGTTCACCTGTGGCTGTCTCATGTGAATTTCCTGTAAAAGACATGTCTGATTCATCGTCACACCCTCACACTTAACACAGGGCCTGGGACTTAGTTGGTGTGGCAATTTTTAAATATGACCCCCAAATATTTGGTGTTTCTTCCACTTTGCGGTGGGTCCACATCCCTGCCTTTGAATCTGAGTGCACTCCTACCTTCAGAGTGGGGTGGAAGTGATGCTGTGTGACTCTGAGGAGATGTCATAAAAAGAGGCATGCAGTATTCAGCTGGTTCTCTTAGGATGCTCGCTCTGGGGAGCCCCCCTGCCCCCATCCTGCTGCCATGTAAGGAACCCAACTACTTGAAGCTACCATGCTGGAAAGGTCACCTGGGTCACTCCAGTGGAGAGTCCGCCATGCTGGAAAGGTCACGTGGGTCACTCCAGTGGAGAGTCCGCCATGCTGGAAAGGTCACCTGGGTCACTCCAGTGGAGAGTCCGCCATGCTGGAAAGGTCACCTGGCTCACTCCAGTGGAGAGTCTGCCATGCTGGAAAGGTCACCTGGGTCACTCCAGTGGAGAGTCTGCCATGCTGGAAAGGTCACGTGGGTCACTCCAGTGGAGAGTCCGCCATGCTAGAAAGGTCACGTGGGTCACTCCAGTGGAGAGTCTGCATCAACAGGCCACCACGGGAGGTCTCAGCTTGGTTGTTTAGCCTCCTCAACCCTTCAAATGACCCCAGTCCTGTGGACAGGTGAGTTCAACTACACGACAGGCACCAAGCAACACTTGCTGGCCAAGCCTTTCCTAAATTCCTGACCCTTAAAATTAGGAGCAAAATAAAATGATTGCCTTACACCACCAAGTTCTGGGACCACTGCTGTACAGTAATGGGAACCAGAACAGTTGGTACTAAGTAAATATTTATTGACTTATTTTGAATGCATTCTAAACTGGAATTTTTCAAACTGCACCTTGACAGTGTTTTAAGAAAGCAGGCCCAGAGTTCATTATACTGTGATATTATTTCAATAAGCTGAACATATTAATGCATCATTTTTTCTTTTATCTGTATGTTATTATTTTACTACAAATTATACTTCCATATACTATAAAGGTAACCCCACAGAAGTACATTTGTTTCCAAGAGCAACCAAGACCCACACCAAAAAAAATAATAATAAAATGCTGTCAGCTCTAGGAAAAAAAATGCTGTTTACCTGAATCTAGTCAAAGACAGAAGTACAATAGGAAGAAATGTCATTGTCATCCCACCATCTCCATATCCTGAGTGCCCTAATAATTATTATTTGCATTACTGATGGCAAATTGTATTACAGTTTCAGACTACCCTTTAAAATGGATCATTGTACCAGATATAAACTCTTGCCTGGAACAATTTTTTGATATAAAGATTCCTGCACATTCATAAGCAGTTTAGAATTGGAATTCAAAAATTTTCCTTGCATTATATTTAATTTTGTCAATGCAAAAGAAAAAACAAAGGTCATTCAGAGCATGACGTAGGCTTATTTTAAAAATAATAAAAATGAAAACAGGCCAGGCATGGTGGCTCACACCTGTAATCTTATCATTTTGGAGGCCAAGGCAGGTAGATCACTTGAGGTCAGGAGCTCCAGACCAGACTGGCCAACATGGTGAAACCCTGTCTCTACTAAAAATGCAAAAATTAGATGGCCATGGTGGTGGGCACCTGTAATCCCAGCTACTCGGGAGGCTGAGACAGGAAAATTGCTTGAACCCAGGAGGTGGAGGTTGCAGTGAGCTGAGATGGCACCACTGCACTCCAGCCTGGGTGACAAAGTGAGACTCTGTCCAGAAAAAAAAGAATAAAAAGAAAAGAAACAAACAAAAAAGTTACATGGATAGGCTTAAAAGAAACATAGAAACTAAAACTCCAGAATTGCTTCAATTTTTTGGTTCATTTGTTTGTTTGTTTTTGAGACAGTCTCACTCTTGCCACCCAGGCTAGAGAGCAATGGCGTGATCTCTGCTCACTGCAATCTCCGCCTCCAAGGTTTAAGTGATTCTCCGACCTCAGCCTCCCATGTAGCTGTGATTACAGGCACCCACCACCACGCCCAGCTAATTTACTGATATGTTGGGATGTCCCTCTCAGGAGGTCTTTACTGGACCTGAAAGCTCCCAAACTCATGCACAATGCATCCCATAATAAGACCATCAAAATCTGGCAAATACTCCCATGTGAATGAGAAAAAAATCAATTATTGAATTTTTTTTTTTAAGAGGGAGTCTCACTCTGTCGCCAGGCTACAGTGCAAAGGCACAGTCTCGGCTCACTGCAACTTCCGCCTCCCGGGTTCAAGCGATGCTCCTGCCTCAGCCTCCCCAGTAGCCGGGACTACATGCGTTGCGCCACCATGTCCAGCTGTTTGTATTTTTAGTAGAGACAGGTTTTCACCATATTGGCCAGACTGGTCTCGATCTCTTAACCTCGTGATCCACCCGCCTAGGCCTCTCAAAGTGCTGGGATTACAGGCGTGAGCCACGGGGCCAGCCCAATTACTGATTTTTAAAACAAATTTTAGAATAATTATCAAGTTTAAGAATGGCAGTGCAGTCGCCGTATTTCAAAGCAGCAGCTGCACGTACAGTGAGCCTGGGCCTGCCTGCCAGCGGCACAGACCGGCATGTTATCTCCTCCCATGTGCACCTTGGCCTGGTGACAGCAGACACAGCAAGGAGTATTTCCTCCCAACAGGATCTCTTTCCTGGCGGCGGAGAGGACAGAAGCAGCAGCACTTCAAGTTTCATGTTCATAAGGAAGAATATAAAAATAATCTCACCCATTTACATCTAGCAGAGATTGAGGAGGCCAGTTCACCTCTACCTCTCCTTTTATTTATGGAGTGAGAGACTCGAAGACGTAACCCTTTGAAATAAGGATTTTTAAAACACCAAGATGCCCCAGTATTACCATTAGAGGGAATTTTTTGTTGTGTGTTTTGTGTGTTTTTTTGTTGAGACGGGGTCTCATTCTGTCACCTGAGCTGGAGTGCAGGCATTATCACGGCTCATTACAGTCTCAAAGTCCTGGACTCAAGTGATCCTCCCACCTCAGCCCCTCAAGTGGCTGGGACTGCAAGTATGTGCTACAGACCCAAGTAATTTTTTTTTTTTTTTTGAGACAAGAGTCTTGCTCTGTTGGCCAGTTTGGAGTGCAGTGGTGCAATCTCAGCTCACTGCAACCTCCGCCTCCCAAATTCAAGCGATTCTCCAGCCTCTCCCCCGTAGCTGGGATTACAGGTGCCCACCATCACGTCCAGCTAATTTTTGTATTTTTGGTAGAGATGAGGATTCACCATGTTAGCAAAGCTGGTCTTGGCCTCCTGACCTCTACTGATCAGTCCCCCTCTCTTCCCAAAGTGCTGGGATTACAGGTGTTGAGCCACCGCACAAGGTTTTTTGTTTGTTTGTTTGTTTGTTTTGTAGTGTCGGGGTCTTGCTATGTGGCTCAGACTACTCTCCAACTCCTGGCCTCAAGCAACCCTCCCACCTCGGCCTCCCAAAGCACTAGGACAAGTGGGAGCCACTGAGCCCAGCCAGTTGTAAAAGTTTTATGCTCTCTAATAATATACTACCTGTTTTCTTGAGCAAAAATAAGCTTTAAGAATAAATATTTGGCCTTTATTTATTTATTTAAAGACAACGTCTCACTCTGTTGCCCAGGCTAGAGTGCAGGGACACAATCGCAGCTCACTGCAGCCCCAGCCTCCGAAACTCAGGTGATCCTCCCACCTCAGCCTCCGGGGTAGCTGGGACTATAGGCACACACCACCACACCCGACTAATTTTCATATTTTTTTGTAGAGAAGGGGTTTTGCCATGTTGCCCAGGCTGGTCTCGAACTCCTAGGCTCAACTCCGCCTGCCTCAGCCTCCGAAAGTGCTGGGATTACAGGCATGAGTCACTGTATCTGGACAATATTTGGCATTTTATAACACCTGAGAAATCATATGTTACTAAAGAGTTCTTCATTTAATCTTTGGAATGTATCATTCTGTTAGTATCTGCTAGGCCCTCTCTTCCACCCAGATTCTTATATTGTATTTTTAGATGGTAAGCCACTGGAATATGATTTCCCCAAAGTTTCTTAAATTTGTTACAGACAGCATTGATGGTCTCCTATGTAACTCGGTAGCCAACGTTTGTAAAACCTTCCCTCCTCTGAGGTAGATTCCTGATTCCAAATGTTTATATTATTTGCTTGCAGGCATTCAGTAACAAGACATCTGTTCAGAAATCCCTTTAGAAACTTCCCTACATTATTGATGTCACTACTAAAGCTATTTCCCCTACCCTAAAAAGCAGCTGCTTTACATACAATGAAAACATCATTATTTAGCCATCATAGTTGATTTATGTTCTGGTTTCTTCTAGGTAACCCATCATTGACTTTTACACACTAATTGGCTACAGAAGTCTTTCCCTTCTCCTCTGAAAGACTGTCAAGTAACTATTTAATTTAATAGTAAACGTAAAATGCTATTCTTATGTTCTCTCAATTAAAAGAACATTTGTCATGATTTTTATGTAACTGATTTTAACCTCACAAATCAGTAAGATCTTCCAAATAGCTGATACGATTTTTGAAAGTCTGAACTTCAGTCTGTTTATTTTCTCATGCGAATTTAATATACTTACCCCAAATTTCCACACTCCACATCATCAAATCTTTCATCTTGTCTCAAAAGAAAAAAGAAAAAAAATTTAAAGCCAATTAAGAGCCAGAATCAACCATTTTCAGCCTCAATTTTCAAATGTCAGTTTGTTTTTACCCAATTCTAGCAAATTTATATAGTGTAATTGTAAACTTCACTATTTGACATTTCCCCGTGGAAGAAAAGCAACGGGAACTTTTCACCATCTGTGTTGCTCTTGGAAACCAGGCCCTCCCATCTGCGGTGCGGGCAGCGCACTACCCTGGCTGGTCTTCGCGCTCTGCTCAGCGCTGGAACTCCGGCAGTTTTCTGCAGCTGAAGCGCTCTGGAGGCTCGAGTTCTGGAAACTAGGTGCCAACGGCAGAGACAGTGACTTTCTACATTCAACATACACGTGGGAATTCCGATTTCCAGGAGGTGGGAAAGATTTTTTTAATCAAGTAAAGGTCGAGTCTGCATTTTTGAATAGCCCGTTTTCTGCTGAATCAGCTAATATTTCTGAAACCTTTGAATTCCAAATTCCGACGGACTTTGGTTTTTCCAAAACAAAAGTGGGAAGGAAGTGTTTTTCAGTATAAAGAGGTTCAACTAGACTAAAATTAAAAAAAATAAAAAAGATAGTGAGGTGTAACTATCGCCTGGTGCATATGCCTAGGAGGGCGAAAACACAGAACTTGCCAAAAACGGGGCGCTGGGGGTGCGGTCTGACAGTCTCCTTGTAAATATGTTTCATAATGAGGTTGCTGAGCTACAGAAAGCAAGAGGAGGAAGACACAGATTCCATCAGCTCAAGGAATCTGCAAATACTGCTGGTTATTTTTGTTTTATGACGAGTTGTTTTTGAACGGACAACCACCAGCTACCACCACCACCAGCAGCGCCCCGAAAACCGGAACTGGCCTCAAATGTACCTTTAATTCTTTTGCTCTGTCCCCACGCCCTGTGCAACTTTTGCCCTCCAGCTGTACTTGTTCCGGTATGAAATCTGGCAAATGGCAAAAATCGTGAAACAAGAAGAGTGAGAGAGCAGAGAGAAAACGGAAGGAGGGAAGAGGGAGAGAAAGAGGTGGGAGAGAGAAAGGGGCGAGGGAGAGAGGAGAGAGGGAAGAAGAGCGAAGAGAGGGAGGGAGGAAGAGGGAGAGAGGGAGGAGGAGATGGGAGGAGGGAGGAGGGCGAGAGAGCCGGAGAGGGGGCGGGCGGTGGGGGTGGAGAGAGAGGACACATGCTGCCACCCTCCTGGCTAGCTGAAATGCTTGTTCCCGAGATTACAGTAATTACAGCCCCAGCATGAGCTCCATACAAGCGCTAAATGAAACAGCACATCAATTAAAAAATAAACACTCCATTCCAAGAGAAAGACAGCCCCCTGGGACGCCCTAACAAGCGTAAATGAACCTGCAGGGCCGCGGGCCCGGCCGCCCGCAGCCCCCCTCCCGGCCCGTCTTAAGGTGGCCGCGGAGCCCGCGGAGGCGGCGTGGGCTGGCGGTGGCCCAGGCGGCTGCTAAAAGCAGCTCGGTCCGGCTCCGGCCTCGTGCAGAGCGCAGATACGTGTCCCCGAGTCCGCGCCAGGGCGCAGCGCCGCCTCCCACCAGAGAAAAGGAGGCTCTGGCAAAAACATGTGAACTTGGGATGGATGAATAGACGTCCTGAGAGCCCAGGCGCAGGCAGGGAATCCAGCCCCGGAGTTTCCAGTCTGTCCTATTTATAAGTTTTGGGGTTTGTTTTGATTTTTAAAAAGAAATGGAATGATTTCTCCTAAGAAAGCACGGCGTCCCGGGGCTTTCTATATTTTATCTCACCTAATAATCCAAACCCTCTTGGAGATCGTTGCTACGATCACCCAGCTCTCCAGGTGGGGAAACTGACGCTCCCCCGGGTCATGCAGCGGAGGCGGGAGGAGAGTCCCAGGCGGGCATTTGTCCCCCACGCCCCCCGCGCGCCCAAGGCTGGGCCCCCGGGAGTCTCACTCGGGCTGTCCCTGGTCCAGCCCCAGTTTAGAATGACTCCACTCCCCCCACAACTCCAAGTCTCACAAACCATCGTTCTGAGAACCCCAAGGAGGACATCTTTCCCCAGGTCCTCTGCAGCGTCCAGCCCCTGCAGGGCCCCCCGCACTGGTCTGCTGCGGGACCTCTGCGCCGCCGCGAAGAGCGCGAGACCCCCGCCGCCCGCAGGTCACTGGCATTCGCGGAGGGTGCCAGCAGGGGCTTGGCTGGTTTGAAAAGCGCCGGGTAGGCGCACGCTGCACCAAACCCCGTCCCTGTCCCCAAGGGCAGACTCGGGGAAAGGGGACCAAGACCTCAGACGCACTCAGCGCCGTGGGGACGGCCGTGGCCAACGCTCTGTCTCTGCGGTCAATCCCAAGGTTACCAAAACTCTCCATCCGCAGAGTGCGCACAGCGGTGCGGACACTCGGGGACTGCCTTAAGGAAGGCCGAGCCCTGGGAGCGCGTGGACTCCGCCCCGCTGCCCGGTGATTGGCGCGCGGGGCTGGAGGCGGAGACCGAGTCCGCGCTGTATAAATATTCATGAGCCGGCCGCGAGGCGCGAGCGGGGCCGGAGCCGGGAAGTTGGGCGAAGGGCGCAGCTCCCGCCGCGGAGGAGGAGGCGGCGGCCGGGCGCGAGCCGCGCCACTCAGGTGTCCGCTCCGCCTTCCGGTCTGGATTTGCTCCTGTGTGTCCAGTAGGAAGGGGACTGCGTGCACCTCGCCCGCCTGCGGCCCGAGCGCGGCGCGGACTTTTTCCGGCGGCGGGGGTCCGTCTGTCCCCGCGGCGGGCGGACCAAGGACGGACGCCAGAGAAAGAGGGCGGCGGCCTGGGCCGAGGCGGGTCCCCAACTCCGGCGGCGGCGGCGCGGCCTTGGGGGCGGGCATGAGCCCCTGGAGGCCGAGCAGGGGCCGCCAGGGCTGACCCGGCGCGGCGAGCGGCCCGGCCCAGCCATCTTGACTGCGCACCGCGGCCCGAGAGGAAACTTGCTTCGCCGCCGCCCTCTGTGCCCGGCGGAGTCACTGCCGCCCGGCGCGGCTCGGAGAAGCTGTCGGGCGCGCGGAGAGGAGACGAGCGAGCGCGGGACGATGAGCCGAGGGCCGGCCGCTCTGCGCCGCGAAGACTGAGCGCGCCCCGGGGCGAGCAGAGCGGGCCCTCTGGGACTGTGGCGCACGCCTGCGGCCACCTTCAAACCTCCGGAGCGGCGGAAAGGAGTGTGGAAGGGCCCTGCCCAGGCTGCGGACCGCGCCGCTGCGTTCGTGCCCCTAGAAGGGGCTAGATTATCGCAGACCATCCCCCCTCCCGGGCGAAGCAGAGGGAAACCCCAGATCACCCGCCTTGCCCGTCTCCAGCTATCTCGCGGGACCCCTGGCACCAGTCTGCGCGCCGCCTGGAGGGCGAGGGCACCGGGCCGAGGCGCGCAGCATGGAGTGGGGTTACCTGTTGGAAGTGGCCTCGCTGCTGGCCGCCTTGGCGCTGCTGCAGCGCTCTAGCGGCGCTGCGGCCGCCTCAGCCAAGGAGCTGACGTGCCAAGAGATCACCGTGCCGCTGTGCAAGGGCATCGGCTACAACTACACCTACATGCCCAACCAGTTCAACCACGACACGCAGGACGAGGCGGGCCTGGAGGTGCACCAGTTCTGGCCGCTGGTGGAGATCCAGTGCTCGCCCGACCTCAAGTTCTTCCTGTGCAGCATGTACACGCCCATCTGCCTGGAGGACTACAAGAAGCCGCTGCCGCCCTGCCGCTCCGTGTGCGAGCGCGCCAAGGCCGGCTGCGCGCCGCTCATGCGCCAGTACGGCTTCGCCTGGCCCGACCGCATGCGCTGCGAGCGGCTGCCGGAGCAGGGCAACCCCGACACGCTGTGCATGGACTACAACCGCACCGACCTCACCACGGCCGCGCCCAGCCCGCCGCGCCGCCTGCCGCCGCCGCCGCCCGGCGAGCAGCCGCCCTCGGGCAGCGGCCACGGCCGCCCCCCGGGGGCCAGGCCCCCGCACCGCGGCGGCGGCAGGGGCGGTGGCGGCGGGGACGCGGCGGCGCCCCCCGCTCGCGGCGGCGGCGGCGGCGGGAGGGTGCGGCCCCCTGGCGGCGGCGCGGCTCCCTGCGAGCCCGGGTGCCAGTGCCGCGCGCCCATGGTGAGCGTGTCCAGCGAGCGCCACCCGCTCTACAACCGTGTCAAGACAGGCCAGATCGCCAACTGCGCGCTGCCGTGCCACAACCCCTTCTTCAGCCAGGACGAGCGCGCCTTCACCGTCTTCTGGATCGGCCTGTGGTCGGTGCTCTGCTTCGTGTCCACCTTCGCCACCGTCTCCACCTTCCTCATCGACATGGAGCGCTTCAAGTACCCGGAGCGGCCCATCATCTTCCTCTCGGCCTGCTACCTCTTCGTGTCGGTGGGCTACCTGGTGCGCCTGGTGGCGGGCCACGAGAAGGTGGCGTGCAGCGGCGGCGCGCCGGGCGCGGGGGGAGCGGGGGGCGCGGGCGGCGCGGCGGCGGGAGCGGGCGCGGCGGGCGCAGGCGCGGGCGGCCCGGGCGGGCGCGGCGAGTACGAGGAGCTGGGCGCGGTAGAGCAGCACGTGCGCTACGAGACCACGGGCCCCGCGCTGTGTACGGTGGTCTTCCTGCTGGTGTACTTCTTCGGCATGGCCAGCTCCATCTGGTGGGTGATCCTGTCGCTCACGTGGTTCCTGGCGGCCGGCATGAAGTGGGGCAACGAAGCCATCGCCGGCTACTCGCAGTACTTCCACCTGGCCGCGTGGCTCGTGCCCAGCGTCAAGTCCATCGCGGTGCTGGCGCTCAGCTCGGTGGACGGCGACCCGGTGGCGGGCATCTGCTACGTGGGCAACCAGAGCCTGGACAACCTGCGCGGCTTCGTGCTGGCGCCGCTGGTCATCTACCTCTTCATCGGCACCATGTTCCTGCTGGCCGGCTTCGTGTCGCTCTTCCGCATCCGCTCGGTCATCAAGCAGCAGGACGGCCCCACCAAGACGCACAAGCTGGAGAAGCTGATGATCCGCCTGGGCCTGTTCACCGTGCTCTACACCGTGCCTGCCGCAGTGGTGGTCGCCTGCCTCTTCTACGAGCAGCACAACCGCCCGCGCTGGGAGGCCACGCACAACTGCCCGTGCCTGCGGGACCTGCAGCCCGACCAGGCGCGCAGGCCCGACTACGCCGTCTTCATGCTCAAGTACTTCATGTGCCTGGTGGTGGGCATCACCTCGGGCGTGTGGGTCTGGTCCGGCAAGACGCTGGAGTCCTGGCGCTCGCTGTGCACCCGCTGCTGCTGGGCCAGCAAGGGCGCCGCGGGGGGCGGGGGCGCGGGCGCCACGGCCGCGGGGGGCGGCGGCGGGCCGGGGGGCGGCGGCGGCGGGGGTCCCGGCGGCGGCGGGGGCTCCCTCTACAGCGACGTCAGTACCGGCCTGACGTGGCGATCTGGCACGGCCAGCTCCGTGTCCTATCCAAAGCAGATGCCATTGTCACAGGTCTGAGCGGAGGGGAGGGGTGGGAAGGGGGGCGAGGAGACCAGTGCAGCGAAGGGACACTCGACGGGCTGAGGTTCCCACCCCTTCACAGTGTTGATTGCTATTAGCATGATAATGAACTCTTAATGGTATCCATTAGCTGGGACTTAAAAGACTCACTTAGAACAAAGTACCTGGCATTGAAGCCTCCCAGACCCAGCCCCTTTTCCTCCATTGATGTGCGGGGAGCTCCTCCCGCCACGCGTTAATTTCTGTTGGCTGAGGAGGGTGGACTCTGCGGCGTTTCCAGAACCCGAGGCTTGGAGCCCTCCCTGGCTGCACTTGGCTGGGTTTGCAGTCAGATACACAGATTTCACCTGGGAGAACCTCTTTTTCTCCCTCGACTCTCCTACGTAAACCCCTAACTTACCTTGGAGGAGGGGTGACCGCGACCTGACGGGATTGCACGGTTTGGGTATTCTTAATGACCAGGCAGATGCCTTAAGTAAACAAACAAGAAATGTCTTAATTATACACCCCAAGTAAATACGGGTTTCTTACATTAGACGATGTATTTATATAATTATTTGTTAAATTGTACAAAATGTGTAAAATATGTATATATCCAAAGATATACAGTGTGTACATTTTTTTGTAAAAAGTTTAGAGGCTTACCCCTGTAAGAACAGATATAAGTATTCTATTTTGTCAATAAAATGACTTTTGATAAATGATTTAACCATTGCCCTCTCCCCCGCCTCTTCTGAGCTGTCACCTTTAAAGTGCTTGCTAAGGACGCATGGGGAAAATGGACATTTTCTGGCTTGTCATTCTGTACATGACCACAGGCATGGAGAAAATTACTTGTTAAACTCTAGTTCTTAAGTTGTTAGCCAAGTAAATATCATTGTTGAACTGAAATCAAAATCGAGTTTTTGCACCTTCCCCAAAGACGGTGTTTTTCATGGGAGCGCTGTTCTGATCCATGGATAACAACTCTCACCTTAGTGGATGTAAATGGAACTTCTGCAAGGCAGTCACTCCCCTTAGGCCTTGTTATTTATCCTGCATGGTATCACTAAAGATTTCAAAACCCTGCATTCATTTCTGGAGTCCGTGATTTTGAAGGCACCTGGTGTTCCAGGGACGGAACGCATGGCTGAGGTGTAGAGGTTAATGTTTTAAACCATAGCTCACCCTTTACAGTAGAAGTCACTTGACAATCTGGTAGGGGAGCAGGCGCTCTTTAATGGATTAAACTAACGGGTTAACATCTTAATAACCTTCAATGCTTGTGTATACCAAATGTGCTGCTTTTCCTAGAGAAAAAAAGCTATTGTTCCTCTGTCAAGACTAAGCTAATTTATTTGAGCAGAAGGCTGTTGAATTAGCAGAAGAATGCTCCAGCAATTGTTGAACTTTTTACCTGTCTGCCCAGTGGCTCAGCACATCATTCCTTTAAGAGGAGCTAAATGAATAGGGTTAATCTGTAGGGAACTTGGTCTTTTGAGTTTGGAAAACTTTGATCTTTTCTCCTCTGCAAATGTGCTGTATAGTCTGAAGTTTCTTTCCCTGCTGCCCGTCTCCTCTTAGTGCAGACCAATTGGCCACCGCGGAGCCTTAAAGTTCTTCCATTAAAGGGATGTGGGACTTTTACTTTAAAAAGGAGAGAGAGCGCGGGAGAGGAAGACTTGTAACAGTTAGTGAAGACCGGAGGCACAAGTGCTCAGCCTTTTAAACAGCTTTTCCCGGCATTGTTAGCCAGCCTGCAGGCAGCTAGGCATGGGTTGAAGCTTTATAGAAAAGGGCTCTGAATGCCCCACAGGTGGTCTGCGCACATAATCCCCCAATTTAAAGCGTTTTCCTTTGCTGGACAATTGCATTACAAAACTCCCTTCTTTTTCGCTCCTAATTGAACCAATGAACTATTATAAACTACAAGTTTTTCTTTTAAAAAAAAAAAAAAAATCGCCAGTGCCTAAATTCTATTGACTAAATTCTAGCAAGTTTTCCGAACTGAACCTTTTAAGGCGCCGGAAGTAAAAGCTGCTTCACCAGACGTTTCTGTTTTGCGGATATTTTTATTCCTTATGCTTGTTATTTTCTGACAGATTAGCAATAATTTAAAAGTAATTGGGAAGGTTGTGTGTGAGTACTGAAAAGATAGCCCCAGGTCCCTTATTAAGCTGTCAATCAAGATGAGAAATGCGCAGCTACCCTGCTAATGATGGGCCATCAATCATTACGGGATGGGAGGGGCTTTGTTCTGCCCATCCTGCTGAAACGTTTGTTCTCCTTACTTTACCTGTAGGAATCTTTAGTGGTTAAAAACATTTTTGATAGGCTAGACACTACTTCCTCGACCCATCTTTCTCATGTAAGAGGCTTTGCAGAAGAGTGTTCCATGGGGGTAACGTCTTGCAGATCCTTTTCAGAGTCAGTCTCGCTGTTAGGTTAGATATGCAATTAGAACCCTGCTTTAGCTAACGTGCCCATCTTATTTTTTAAAGCCAGAGACATTGTAAAAATGTTCACCTCTCCAATAGTTTGACTTATTAAAGAATTACTGTTTGTAACTTAGGTACCTATCAGTGGCCTACATCTAACCTACTTGGTAACTCATGTACTGCAGTGTACATACACCAACTGTAAACTTTATATATTCAGTTATGAAGTGGAATTATGAGGGCAGGTCCCAAACTCTTTACCGCATCTGCAGGATGGGGAGAAAGCCACAAGTCACCAGTTAGCATGTCGGCTTTCTCAGGTAGCAGTATTCTCATGACTGACACATTTTCAACTGTATGACACAGTGGGAAAATGTACAACTTTGAAGCTTTTTACCTTATTCTTTACTATATAGTTATAAAATGCTATATTTATAACTCAAGATGGCTCTCAGTGTGTTCAATCTAAGCGAGCTTATTTGACGAACCCAATTTAAATTCTGAGGACAGTTTTCAGTGAAAAGACCTGCATCTATAATCACTAGACACTGATTTTAGAGAATGGTATTAAGACGTAAGTGCTGGTTCTTTGCCTTTGAAGCCATAACTTGAGTTGCGTATTTGCCAATACTCAGATGGTGTCTACTAAGGGAATAAGACCCCAAAATTGATTTTAAGGTGAAAGAAAGAAGAGTATATGGCAAATTGCATTAGACCAATGAATACCCACCTGTGCTACACAGGTGTGTCTTTAATAACTACATAAAACGTGTTCGCTTTTGAAAATCTTGTCAAATTATTGGGAGTTGGGTTGACGTGGTTGCTGTGTGGCTAGAAGATCAAGGTCAAATCTAACATGATTAAAACCATTAGTAAAGCCAAAGCTTGTTAAATTGCTTGTGGGAGAAGTTATGCAAAACACTTTCTTTTTGCTTTATAATAAATGCAATTTGAAAGTACCATGAAACAGAAGGGAAAAGTTTATAAGAAAAGTGTAGGGAGCAAAGGATGCCACATGACACTTCCTGCACCTGCACTGACCTCATGGCAAGTGCCTGTGATTCTTCAGAGTTGGGGCAGAGAGTGAGATTGTCTTGCCAAAAGAAAACCAGGAGTTGCAGAGCACACGGTGCAATTTAAAGAGTAGGTGCAAACGTTCTGTTGAGATGGGCAAAAAGCAATTCAGTGCAAAGATCAGTCGCGTTCCACGTTTGATACTATACTGCCATCTTGTGGTAACACAGGGTCCCAGGACCAGGAAGCTAAGGAGGTTTCTTCATTCAATTCATTCATTCAAAAACAGTACACAGTGTGCTAGCCCAGGCACGTGCACAGCCTCCGCCCAGAGGACCTGCAAACATTTTATACCCATAAGCTTGAATCCTTTCTATGAAGCGCTCCAAAATTTCTCAGTGCTCACTGAAGTTTAAGACCCCACAAGACATCCCGCCACGCAGTAAGATTACTTTTATTAACTTCAATTGCATTAAGTCCTCCATATAACTTTCATGGAAGAAAGAATGAATAATAAAGCGTATTTTGAGGTGGGACGTGGTTGGCTTGCTTAATTAAATCCCGCTTTACAATTTCTCAAGTAGAGGTCAACCTCTGAGTCCAGGGATGCTCGTGAGTGCTGTACATGAGTGCTGTTAGGGTGAGAAAGACCAGGCCGTCCCTCATTTTACCTAGCCAGGTATTCACGGAAACGTACCAAGAAGAAAGAAACTTCACTGGAAAACAAGGTCGGCCAGAGGGTGGAAAGGGGAGCATCTGCGCTGGAACACGAGCCCTCTGGGAGGGAGATGACACAGCACTGCGGTGTGGGAAGAGCAGGCTCTTAAGGATGAGCGAGACCGGGCGCCGTGGCTCGCGCCTATGATCCCAGCACTTTGGGATGTCAAAGCAGGCAGATCACCTGAGGTCAGGAGTTCGAGACCAGCCTGGCCAACATGCTGAAACCCTATCTCTACTAAAAATACAAAAATTAGCCGTGCATGATGCCCGGCACCTGTAATCCAAGTTACTTGAGGCTGAGGCAGGAATTGCTGGAACCAGGCAGCAGAGGTTGCACTGAGCCAAGATCACACCACTGCACTCCAGCCTGGGTTACAGAGCAAAACTCTGCCTCAAAAAAAAACCAAAAAGGATGAGGAGAGAAACGAGGTTTCTGACTGGGGGTGGGAGGGAAGGAGGAGGTCAGTGGCCAAGGACCACGTAAGACCTTGGAGGACTTCTGGAGTTGAGGGGCCCCACATCGCTGCCCATGGACAAGGAGCAGAGGCAAAGCCCTGTGGCATTACGGAAATGTGGAATCTCAGGTCTCTCTTCCTCAATCCGAAGCTGCATTTTAACAAGATCCCCAGGCTTCACATGCTCACTGGAGCATAGGAAGGTCTAGCACACGGTCCCTCATTTCACTGGTTAGAAAACAAGCAGGTAACAACTGTGCTTACTGAACATCACACAGTCATGAGCACAGCTGGGCCTAGAAGCCACCAAGCCCGCTTGTCACTCCTGTCTCTGTAGGTCTTTCCTGGCTGTCCCGCTCTTTGTGTAAACCTCTGAGGCCACCAAAGGCTACATTCAGGCTGGGCATGGTGGCTCACACCTGTAATCCCAACACTTTGGGAGGCTGAGATCAGAGGATCACCAGAGGCCAGGAGTGGAAGACAAGCTTGGGTAATATAATGAGACTCCATCTGTATAAAAAATAAAAAGCCAGGTGTGGTGGCGCATGCCTGTAGTCCCTTGGGAGGCTGAGGCAGGAGGATCACTGGAGCCCAAGAGTTCGAGGCTGCAGTAAGCAATGAATGTGCTACTGTACCCCAGCAGAAGCAATAGAGGAAGAGCATATCTCAAAATGTGTTCATGGCTGGTACAGCAAGTTACCAGGGCTGTGCTTACCTGGTTACAGAATCACAGTGGAGTTTCCCCACGTTTGCTGGTCACGACGCTGGTCCTGTGAATGCCCAGCCTGCAGAGGCGAGAGGAGCACTGTGGAAAGGCTTCCTCTTGGGCCCCTGGGCCAACTTGGGCCAGCGCACCTGCTTTTGGGTGTCTGCAGCCACAGTACTCCAATAGATTCCATATTTAAGAGTCTGTGCTCTGGCTTAGTGAGAAGGCACGGTGACTGGGTTCTGTGTCCCACCCTAATCTGGTTTTGAATCGTAATCCCATGTCAAGGGAGGGACCTAGCGTGGTGACTGGGTCATGGGGGCACATTTCCCCCTTCACGTTCTGTTCCGACAGTGAGTGAGTTTTCAAGCGGTCTTGTTTGAGAATGTCTGGCACTTTCCCCCCTCCCTCCCTCCCTCCCTCTCTGTCTCTCTCTGTCTCTCTCTCTCTCTCTCTCTCGCCCTCCTGTGCCCCTGTAAGATGTCCTGCTTCCCCTTCACCTTCCACCATGATTATAAGTTTCCTGAGGTCTCCCTGGCAGTGCAGAGCTGTGAGTCAATTACACCTCTTTCCTTTAACAATGACCCAGTCTCAGGGAGAATCTTTATAGCAGTGTAAGAATGGACTAATAGAGGGAGGGAAGGAGGACGGGCTTCTGTTACTGGTGGAGTTCACATGGGGATAGGGACCAGATGCGGAATGTGTTGACCCTGGCCGGCAGAGGCCTGAGGGCCCTTCAGGGAGAGCCTGGCCTGTGCCAGGGAGGAGGAGAAACAGCAGAACCACTGTGCAGTGAAGGTCAGCACAGGGATCAGGGAGAGTCAAGGGCTTAGAGAACCCAGGAGAGCATCCCAGAAATCTCGGCAATTGACAGAGCAGCCGAGGAAGAGCGTGGCTGGCCCGGTGGACTCATGACACAGGCTGTGCCCAGGCAGGGCTAAGAGCATGGGTGGCACCTGAAAAGCTCAGTCGGTAGCCAGAGAAAGGCAGAAGGAAAGAATCACCCGGGCAAAAGGCAAAGTTAGGATCAATGTTAGTGAAACAACCCAATTTGGATGGCTTCCGAAGTCTGGGGCACAGCCATTCTTCACAGGGGACAAACGCACACATTTATAGCACCACCACGTTTGTCACTCAGGTGAATCATACACTGATTTAAATGAGAAACGCAATTTCCAACATCTTCGCCTCCTAACAAGCCCATTTTTAATTAACCAGCGCTCCAGCAGTGGTTCTCACCCCACTTGCGTGTTAGAAGCCCTTGAGGTTTTTTTTTTTATCATTACCAATGCCCATGCTGCACCCCAGACCAACAGAATCAGAATTTTGGGGGGTACCAGCTGAGAGTTCCAAGTTTTCTAAAACTCTCCCAGGCAGTCCCCATGTGTGGCAGAGGTGAAAACCAGTGGATGTAACTGAATGTGGTATTATCATCTAAAGTGAGATAGAGATAGAGATATGTAGATATTTTTATAGATATATAGACAGACATATATCTCTAAATATATCTATAAGATATATATGCCTATATATCTATGTGTCTTGACATATATATCTATATAAATGTTTATATACCTATATCTACATGGATATAAAGGTTATAGACATATATATCTATATTTATATATAGATACAGATATATAGACATATAAACATATATATATATGTAGATATACAGAAATAGAAATTAGCTAAGCAAAGTAGCTATTGTCATCTAACTTGACTACTTTAAACAAAAGCAGTGATTTTTTCTTTTTGTCACCCTGAGAGGTATTTGGGAGATGACAGCAGTGCCCTCACCTGGTCCAAACAAAGAACTTCTCACCACACAGTTTTCAATAACTGCTTTTTCACCTATAAGGAAATAACAAAGAATTGTGTGCACATAGGGTATTATTCTATTAAATTAGAAATTAAATCCAACCTGTGAAGTTAGGAGGAACCAATCAGGTTGATGTGTTAGTTAGTAAAGATATTAAAATGTTATCTTCCTACCAAAATGGCACCTGCACTCACATGCGTATTGCAGCTCTATTCACAATAGCAGAGACATAGAGCCAACCTAGGTACCCATCACCAGTGGACTGGATTTTTTAAATGTAATTTGCTATACACCATGGAATACTATGCAACCATAAAAAAGAAGTCCCTTGCAGCAACATGGATGCAGCCAGAGGCCATTATCCTATGTGAATTAACACCGGAACAGAAAGCCAAACACCAGGTGTTCTCACCTCTAAGGGGGAATGACACCTTGGCTACACATGGACATAAAGATGGGCATTGCAGACACTGGGGGCTCCAAACGGCGGGAGCGAAAGTGGAAGGCGAGGCGAAAGCTTTCTGCTGGGATTTATGTTCACTATTTGGGTGATCGGTTCAGTAGAAGCTTAAACCTCAGTATCACATGATACGTCCATGTAAGAAACTGGCACATGTATTCCCTGAATCTGAAAAATGAAATAAAATGTTCTCTTCTTGTTCAGGAGATGTTTACTCATTGAAACCAACTCGGCTGGAAATGAAAGCTCAGTCTGTAGTGACCAAAGACAGGCCTGACTTTCTAAGACCGGGTGCAGGTCATGTTTTAGCCCAGGAAGCAAGGGTCAAACCAACAGTAGGTCAGGGGAATCCCGAACGCGTGTCCATAGGTGCATCTTCACCTCACCTCTTCCAGAGAAACCTGATAGTGCCTTACCTCATGCTGGAATGTTGCTCAAGTTGTAGAATTATAGAATAGCATTCATTTGGTCCAGAAACCCCTCTGTCTCTGGGTACCATGTAAGGAGTTTTGAGTCCTTAACAAAGCCCCAGAAAGTGAGATCCAGTTTCCCAAGTAAGTGCAGAGGTTTTCCTGATTCTGGGTGATGTGTATGATTTCAGAGCTTCACCGCTACATTCATCGTTATTCTGTGAGAAAAAGCCAACGTTGAGGGTCACAGGTTAAACCCACAGCAGGGATGCCAACTTTGCGCAGTAACACCAAAAAAGCACTTCTTGGCCATACTCAGTGTGAACCGAAAAGAAGCTAGGAACTTAAGCATTCTGGAAAATAGCTCTTCATAAACACTATATTAACCTAATTAACTTGGAAAATCTCCAGCAAGTTGCAGAAAGCCAGTAAAAAGGAAGGGTTCAGAGAGCAGACTCAACCCCACTGCCTGGCTCCTTTAGTGAATGAGTTACTCAGCCTCTGTCTTCCTCAGTTTCCTCCTCTGTAAAATGGGAGTAAGGACAGTATCTATTTTATAGGATTGTTGTAAGGATTAACTTCCAGTACAGATAAAATGCAAAGAACAGTGCCTTCCCAGATGAATAAGTGCCAGGTGCCATCAATAAAGAGTTTGTTTTATTGGGCTAGGCACGGTGGCTCATGCTTGTAATCCTAGCACTTTGGAAGGTCAAGGCGGGTGAATCACTTAAGGCCAGGAGTTCAAGACCAGCCTGGCCAATATGGCGAAACCCTGTCTCCACTAAAAAAAAAAAAAAAAAAAATTAGCCAGACGTGGCGGTGCTTGCCTGTAGTCCCAGCTACTCAGGAAGGTGAGGCAGGAGAATTGCTTGAACCTGGGAGGCAGAGGTTTCAGTGAGCAGAGATGGTGCCACTGCATTCCAGCCTGGGCAACAGAGTGAGACTCGTCTTAAAAAAAAAAAAATGTTTTATTGTATTAAATAAAAATGTTTCCACGTGCATTTTTGTTTTGTTTATTTAATTTTTATTGTGGTAAAAAAATTTTTACTATCTTAACCATTTGTAAATATATAGTTCTGTAGTGCTAAGTGTATTTACATTGTGGTGAAACAGATCACCAGAACTTTTTCACCTTGCAAAACTGAAACTCCATCCCCATTAAACAACTACTCCCTTCCCCTCATGCCCCAACTCTTGAAAACCCCTTTCTGCTTCCTGTCTCTGTGAATTTGACTACAGCAGATACCTCATGTAAGTGGAATCAGACGGTGTTTGTCTTTTTGTGACCAGCTTATTTCACTTGGCGTAATTTGCTCAAGGTTCATCTGTGCTGCAGTGTGGGTCAGAACTTCCTTCCTTTTTCAGGCTGAGCCATGTTCCACTGTGTGTGCATACCGCATTTTACCCATCCTGTCATCATGGACGAACATTTGAGTTCTTTCCACCTCTTGGCCATTGCAAATAGTGCTGCCGCAAACATGGCTGTGCAAATCTCTCTTCAAAGACCCTGCTTTCAATTCTTTTGGCTATATATCCAGAAGTGGGATTGCTGGATCATAGGATAGCTTCATTTTTAACTTTTTGATGAATCACTGTGCTGCTAATTATTATGTTGGTCCATCCATCGATCCATGCATTCTTTACCCATTTATGCTCCCTAATTTCTATGTTAATCAGAATAAGTTAGGTTTTGCTGCAATAACAAACAACTCAAAAATCTCAGAGGCTTAACACAACAAAAATAATTTATGACTACACATGTCCAGCATGTGTCAATGAAGAGATTCTCTGCACCATGGGCACTCAGAGATCCAATGTGACTAAAGTTTAATCTTGGCGTGTGTTTCCATAGTCCTTGCATCAGTGGGGAAAGAATGCATCAATCTGTGCACTGAATCTTAAAGCATCTGCCTGGAAAAGGCACGTGTCATACCTACATGTGTCATTGGTCAAAGACTTACATATGTCATTTCTAAAGGAAGTCGTATAGGCATGTGGCACTCCAAATGGTACAGGAAAGTAATCCTGCCACTTGCCCAGAAAAAGAAAAACTGTAAGTCTTTGTTAAGTGGCAATAATGACTTCCACAGCTCTCCACACGAATACAGTCACATGTCCCCCTCTCTGTGCCATAGCTACCTCTGCTTTCTACTGAAGGTAGTAAAGTAAGATATCAAAAGAACTAGTGAGGGAATCTGTAGGGATCGCTCCCGTGAGGCCCCTGGGAAATGGGCCTCCCCATACGGTGAGCTTGAGCCCGGACACAGATCCCTAGTTGGGGGAGTCGAGCTAAGGGAAAGTAGGAACCAAGAGAGGAACTATATGTTATCCAAAATAATGAACAGACATTACCTTTTGGATATGAGGACTTAGGAGGCATTGTGTCTACTTTTG